>VYZP01025694.1:9940-54933 GCA_013400635.1 Hypocryptadius cinnamomeus
GGCGGCGGCAGCCCGCGGTACAGCCTGCTGGCCGAGATCGGCCGCGGCGCCTACGGCGTGGTGTACGAGGCGGTGTCGGGCCGCAGCGGCGCCCGGCTGGCGGTGAAGCGGATCCGCTGCGACGCTCCCGAGAACGTGGAGCTGGCGCTGGCCGAGTTCTGGGCCCTGACGAGCCTCCGGAGGCAGCACCCCAACGTGGTGCGGTTCGAGGAGTGCGTCCTGCAGCGGCACGGCCTGGGGCAGCGCATGAGCCACGGCAACAAGCGCAGCCAGCTCTACCTGCGCCTCGTCGAGACCTCCCTCAAAGGTACCGGCACCCCCGGGGCGGCCCCGGCGCCCTCCCGGGCTGCTCCCGCGCCCAGGGCCTCCGGGGTCCCTGTCCCTGACACCCGTGTCACCCATCCCCACCCCTGAGCACCTGGATCTGCCACTTCCCTGCTGCCATCAGTGCCCCCCGCACCCAGATCCTGCTGCCCCACTCCCAGGTGACACCCCAGAGCCGGGTGACTGCTGGGGTGCCCCATGCAGGACATCCTGGTTTTGTCTCCCTTCTTCATGGACACCCTTCCACAGTACCCACACCTCAAGCACTGCTGCTGTCCTCACTTGCTCCCCATCACCCTCTTGCTGAAATCCTTCCTGCGCATTGCCTGCGCTTAACAGCACCCAAAGCTCCCCCCCCAGCTCTCACAGTGCCCTTCCTCCCACGTTGCCTCACTGCTTTTCCAGTGTAACCACCCCTGCTGTGCCCTGGAGCACCCATCACCCCTGCACTCTTGGGGTTCTCTTTAGGGTATCTGCTCTAGGCTTGCTCCCATCGCCCATCTCTGTCCTGTTCCTGCAGGGCTTCCCACAGGGTCTCTTTGCTGCCACTCGCCCTGAACACACCTGAGGGACCCTTGTTCTGGACTCTATCCCCCCATGCTGTGCCATCCCCTCCACTCTCCCTTTCCTGTATGATGCTCCCAGGAAACCATTCCCTAAGCCCCACCCATGTCTTGCAGCAATGCCAGTGGGGTCCCTCCATCTGCCCTGCAGTCCTGCCCCCAGTCCTGAGGGGCCCTGTTGCCACCTTCAGGCTCAAACCTAACCATTGGGGGACATCCCTCTGTGCTGGACCCCTGACTAGCACTGACTTGTCCCCCCTTACACCCAAATCCTGAGGCTCCATCTGCTACCTTGGCCTGTGCTACAGCCTACACACATCCTCTTGGGGACCTTCACAGCCTGTGCCTCAGTCACACCAAGGGGACATCTCCCCCTCTCTGCCCAATGTACTGTCCCATCTCTGAGCACCCCAAGGCTGCAGCCCGTTATGACTCAAGCTCTCACAGCTTTAGGACTGTCCCTGTGTCCCCCCCATTGCTGGCTCTATGGGAACAGCCCTGGAAGTACTAATGCCTGTAGCCTGGGCTGATACCCCCATTTTCCCCTGGGGTCCTTCAGCAGCATCATGGGACCATCAGGGGTCACCTTCTCCTGTCACAGTCGATAGTTGCGATGGTGACATCTCCAAAATGCTCCCTCCCTTCCTCCCTCCCTTTGCTCCCTTGGCTGCTTGTCAGACCCAGCTTTGCCAATGTGCTGTGAAGATGTGGAAAAATACAGGAGCCCTGTGCCCTCGCTGCCCCTGTGCCTCCCAGCCTGCTGTGAGCAGAGCCAGTCCCCCAGTCCTTCCTTCCCCAAACTTGTGTGCCAGGATTCCTGTCAGCTCCTTGACATGCTCAGTCTTCCTGAGCCCCCAGTGTAGGCAGTCCCCAGACCCTGTGCCAGGCACAGAGTTCATGCAAAGCTCCTGAAATCCATCCTCTGAGCAAACCTGTGGCTCTGACTGTCCCTGCCTTGCCTGTCCCCTCTGTATCCCTGGTGGATGGACATGTCCAGACGTGCCTGGCTCTCCTCATGCATCCTAGCTCCTGCTCTTCCTTCACACAACCACCCAAGGGAGGCTCCCTGAGAAGGGCAGTGTCCAAATTCCTGTACAGCCAGGGCACACAGCTCGCTGGGAAAGGAGCCAGCTCTTCCCTTTGGGTGTGTCCAGGTGTAGCAGGAATTGGGGGTCCTGTCCCCTCTGTCATGTTGCATGCCCTGAGGAGAGGCTTGGGATAAGCTCTTGGGTAGCTGGAGGTGCCCCATCTCCAGGTGGGGAAGGAGAACCATAGATGCCCCATCTCTGGGGGGTGTTGAGCCTTCTGAATTCCCAGCAGTGGGGAGGGCTTTGCCTGCCCTGGTCCTACAGCAGCCCCTCAGAGGGGAGCAGAGCTGGGCTCTGCATCCCCAGCCTGGACAGGAGTAGTTGGACTCCCAAAACCAAGCTGGAGCACATTCTCCTTTCCGTCTTCCTGGCTGCCCTCGGGGCTGTGTTGTGCCAGGCAGCCTGTGCTTGCTGCCTTCCCGAGCCTTGGGTCTGATAGACGTGGATAAATATTTTCAAAACAAAAAGCTGGAGCTGGATGAGCCCTGCAGGTCTCCTGCTCTGCCTCCCCGCGGGCAGCAGCGCCGGGGCTGCGGCGGTGGCCGTGGAGCTGTGCTGCCGTGCCATTCTGCACGACCGCAGCTGGGCTATTTACGGGCCAGCGCAGATGCTGTGCCAACGTGCCGGGGCTCAGGGCACGGCCGGGATTAATCTGAGACTTTCTCAATTGGGAGCGCAACTGTCGGGATACAGGTGGGGTTTGGTCTCAGCTACGGCACAGAGGCTGAACTTTTATCATTTTAACGAGATGTGGAGTAATTAAATTTAAGGGCAGGGTGTGAAAAGGAAGGTGGAAGCTCGGTGCTGAGCTGGAAGAGAGGCACCCATATAATGTGCTCAGAGCCCTGACGCCTCCAGTGCTTGTGCACTCCAGGAGCACCTCCAGTGCTTGTGCACATCACATGCCCCTCTTGTTCCTAACCTAGACAGAGCTGCCTTAAGTGAACAGGTATAAGGTGTTGCTTTCTGTTCCTCCCGTGTCATCTGCGGGGCCATCAACCTGCCACCAGCACTCAGCCTCACTCATGGGCTGCCCTGGCATCACCTACGTGTGTTGCCATCGTTCCAACTGCCTGGAATTCCATGCTGCCAGCTCCCATCTCTCTGGTGCAGCCTCCTTGCACAGAGGGAGTCAGAGGTTACATGTGGTTGTGGGCACTGGGATGCTGCTTCTGCTCTCACTGGATTTTCATTTCCCCTGTGCAGCTAAGCAAATTAGCACGCTGTTAATGAGCTCCCTGGGATGGGGTGGGGGAGGTGTGTGTGTGCTGCTGGAAAGATGGAGTGTGAGTGTGTGCCATGCTGTGTTTGGGCAGGGAGCACATGGGGATGCTGGCTTGGTGATAGAGAACAGGTCCAGCCTGTCATTGGCATCTCCTCAGCTCTTGACTGCTTGTCTTCAGTTTGTTCACATCTCATCTTTAGGGAGCGTCTTGCCAGCTCTTTATGTTTAAAGCTGTTTGTTTTGAAGGCAGGAAGATGATTTAACAGCTAAAACACTTTCAGATTATAGAAAGAAAATGAGGAAATATTACTTTTGGCTTAAGCCTCTACTCACAATGCTCCACCCAAAGTGAAGTGCCTGGTGCTCACAGCTACTGCTGGATCCCCGTCATCTTTCCTGCGTTTGCTGACGTTCAGGGGCCAAGTTTTAAATCAGAGCCTTCCTTATGCTAAAAACAAACCTTGGCTTGTCAGAGCTAACAGGTCCTGGCTGCTGCTGAGCCAGTGTTTGAGCCACTTCCTGTGGGAAGGGGCTGCCAGCAGTGCTGTGTGGATGCTCCCACCTGCCTGTGTGTGAGGGATCTGGGGCTCTGCCGTGCTCCATGTCACGGTTGGATTCCTGGCAGAGAAGAGACAGACACTCCTGCTCCCTGTGTTGGGGCTGTATGGCTGCAGAGGAGAGCAGAAAAGCCAAACCCTGTGTCCTGCTGTGATGTCCCTGGGATTTAGCAAATTCAAAGTGGTGGCAGCTGTGTGAGCTGGGCCTGTCCTGGCTGTGCCAGGGTCTCTGCTCCCAGGACAAGCAGCTTCTCCTTCAGTTCCCATGCTGTCATGCCAAAGGTGGCTTGTACCAGAGAAGCTGCTTTTCCTGGTCAGCATTTTGGTCTCCAGAGCCAAGCTGTCCTGTGCTGCTCCCAGCTGGTCCTTGGGCTTTCATGGTGAGCCTCCTTCCAGGCAGATGAGAACCCCAAAGTGCACCCAGTACCCTGTGTAACCCCACCCTGTTCTTTCATCTCCTAGATCTAACCTTCTGACCTAATCTCAGCAAAAGATTGCTGAGGATGGGGAGGTGCAGCCAAATCCTTCTGTTGTGCAGATTTCCATTTCCATAGCAGTAGCCATGGATACAGACTGTTTGTGCAAATAACCAATATTCCCACCCACACTGACTGCTGACCAGTGCAGCCCAGGGCTGGGTGTCCCTGGTAGTCCTTGGCTTTACCTGCTGCTGGAAGTTTTTTGCTTTCCCAGATGCTCTCTAGGGCTTTGCTCAAACAAAACCCAACTTTGTCAGATGGGTGGAGTTATTTAACTGCTTTCAAAAGCACTTGAGTTCAGCTGTGGGACTTTTTAGCTGTGGCAGAGGTGAGTGGTATCCTCCAGCTTCTCTCTTATGGTGCTTGAGGATAAGAAAATCAATTTCTAGAGCAAAATTATGCTCTGGTGGTGTGTGCAGTCTGTGCCCATCACCTGGGTGCTCTCTGGAGGAGACTTGGGGACTGACCCCGGGGTTTGCATTCCTGGCATCATCTAATGGGGATGAGTCTGTTGCCAGTGTTCCCTGGGGCATCCTGGCATGCCTGGGGAGCACCAGTGGCAGACTTGGCCCCATTAGCTGATATGATGCTGTTGTGTTCTTCACATGTCTAATTGACATGCAAGAGAGTCCTTCCTTAGACAGGAGTTTTATGGAGTAAAGCCTGAGATGCTCTGAGCTTGAGGAGCTCAGTTTGATGTCTGGAGAAGGAAGAAGCTGTTTGGGGTGTAATACTGAGTAGTAGGAGTATTCACAGTCACAAGTGTGGCTGAGATTACACTCAGCAAACACTGTTTGCAGCTTGGACCTCCAGTTTCCTCTCATTAAAGACTTGTTGGCACTTAATGAAAGCTGGATGAAGTGGCAGAGTTTCCCCAGCACAAATGCAATCCTTAAATGCACAGATTTGTTCTGGGAAGACCCAGTGGACCATAGGGCTTGGACACTGGTGTGACCACTCTTGGCAAGTCTGTGCTGGCACAGTGTTAAGGGCTGTGATTTACTCGCTGTGTGCAGTTCCAGTAAAGTGTATGGAACGAGCTAGCCTTTGCCTCCTGCAGCAGAGCTTAGGTGGGAGAGGAGGCATTCACAGAAGTGATTTTTTTTCTTCCTGTAGACCCACTGCTAATTGTGCTTTTAGCCTCTGCTGCTTTGGCTATCAGAGCCTGGGGAGAATGGCCTGCTGGTAGGACTGAAGATGATGTGTTCTCTGCACTTTGCTAGGAGGAGGTCCCTGAGCTGGTTCCCAGCACTGGCTTTGGATAAACATGGTGCTGGTGTGTCCTGCTCAACAGGATCCCAAAGCACTTGAAGCTGCAGCCGTGCCAGCATCATTGCTGGTGCCCTGCAGTGCAATAGGTCCCAGTCACATTCCCCAAATTTTTGTTATCCACATAAGCCAGATCTGTTCCTCAGCCATCTGGGTTAGCGTGGACTTTGAAATGTGTCTGAAAAACCCACTCTTTTATCCCTTTTGGTCAGGTGAGAGGATCCTGGGCTATGCAGAGGAGCCTTGCTACCTGTGGTTCGTCATGGAGTTCTGCGAAGGGGGAGACCTCAACCAGTACGTGCTGTCCCGAAGGCCCGACCCTGCCACCAACAAGAGCTTCATGCTGCAGCTGACCAGCGCCATTGCCTTCCTGCACAAGAACCACATTGTCCACCGGGACCTGAAGCCAGACAACATCCTGATAACTGAGAAATCTGGCACCCCTGTGCTCAAGGTGGCTGACTTTGGGCTGAGCAAGGTCTGTGCTGGCCTGACCGCTCGGGGCAAGGAGGGTGGGCATGAGAACAAAAATGTGAATGTGAACAAGTACTGGCTGTCCTCGGCCTGTGGCTCTGATTTCTACATGGCACCCGAGGTGTGGGAGGGACACTACACTGCCAAGGCTGACATCTTCGCCCTCGGCATCATCATCTGGGCCATGATTGAGAGGATCACTTTCATTGACGCCGAGACCAAGAAGGAGCTGCTGGGGACTTACATCAAGCAGGGGACCGAGATTGTGCCCGTTGGGGAAGCGCTGCTAGAAAACCCAAAGATGGAGCTGCACATCCCTCAGAAACGCAGGACTTCCATGTCTGAGGGGATCAAGCAGCTCTTGAAAGACATGTTGGCTGCTAACCCACAGGATCGACCTGATGCCTTTGAGCTTGAAACCAGAATGGACCAGGTTACATGTGCTGCTTAAATTCAGGGCAGGGCACCGCTGTGCTTTGCAGCTGGGTAAGTGATTTGCATTTCTTGTCTTTCTGTTGGCTGTACTGGCCCAATAGTGCACTTTGTAGTGACACAAAGGAGTATTTTATGTTCCTCGAGCTATTTCTGTAGTGACTCATCAGAGCACTGCTTCTGAGGTTGTTTTCACCTATTCTACTTCAGAAATAAAGTAGAGGTGAGAAATAGAATTAGCAGCTGCACATCCTGTCACTGTCCAAGGCCCCAGTGGAGCTGGAGGGGCTGGGCAGGAGCCTTGCTCCTCAGAGGTCCTGGCTGATGGCTGAGACAGGCTGGGGCACAGCAGAGACACCTGCAAGCACTTGGTACAAGCTTTGGTGACATCTGTCTCTCTCAGGGTCAAGGAGGGATCTGCCAGTTGTGCCTCCTCTGCTGGGTGATGTAATTTCCACGGTCTGTGCTGGAGCTCCCTGTCTAGCACCATCCCCCTCCCCTGTGACACTTGGACAGGACACCTCAGGGCTCAGCTGGCTCACTTAGTAGGCACCAAGTGGCACATCTGTCTTGGCACAGAACTCTTTGCTTTCACCTACAAGGCACATGGGTCCATCTTGTGGCTCTGTTTCATTTCCCTATTAAAGGCAGGACTTCCCTTTGGTGTGAACATCAGTGGCCCAAACCCAGGAGATACTTTGGTCTCCAGCATCTGTGTTTGTAGACCTGTGTCTGCTAAGGAAGGAAGCTTAAAAACAGCTCTGCTCAGGCTGAGCTCAGCTCTGCCCAGAGTCCCCTCCCTTCTCCCCCCCTGCTAAACAGTCTCAAGCTCAGAGGTCCTGATCCTGAGGCCTGGGTGGTCACACATAGTCTGGAAGAACCCCAGGGATGTGGTTTAGCTGGCAGTGTCCCTCACCAGTGACACAGAAGGACTGGGAGGTGTTGCCTACATGGCAAAGCTGTCTGTAAACAGAAGCTGTTACTAGGGATTCTCCCAGCCAAACATTTCAATGAAACCGAAGAATTACAGATTACCAGGGGTGAGGCTGACATCTTTCCAGCCCACATCCTTTCTCAGGCTCCTGCAGAGCTGCCTGCCCATCACTGGTCCCAGGAGATCTTTGACAGCCTGCCTGTGTCAGGTGCTGGCATCGCAGCTTGGGCCCAGCCCTCACCTCACCCCAAAACCACACACAGCCAGCTGGACCAGAGCTGACCATAGATGCAAGAGGGCAAAGAGGGAGGAAATCATGTCCCTGGCCAGCACTCACCAGCCCTCAGCTGATGGCTCTGTGCTTGTCCAGCTCTGAGAGCAAGCCCCCAGCAGCTGGCAGTGGGGAAGGTGGAGGTATTTTTGCAGGTTTTGCTAAAACCCCTCATTGCTGCCTCCTGAGGGTTCCTGAGCTTATGGAAAATGCTGTGGTGCCTGACCCCCCTCTTTCTGTGTGCCCAGGTACACTCTGTGCTGTATGCAGAGAAATAGGGATGGAAATTAAAATACCCATTGGGTGGGTCTTGTTCTTCTGTTGGTTTGTCCAAACTGGTCCACAGACCATCCCCTCTGCACTCTTCCACACACAAAATATTTAACACCCATCTCAAGTGCGAGTAACTGATTCAAGCACTGCTGCCTGGGGCTGGATACTGGTCCCAGTGCAAGTGTGGGCTGGGGATTAGGGTGGGGGAGTGAATCTGTTGGAACGAGAGCCCTTAAGATGGGTGTGCTCCAGCCCCGGGGCAGGAGCAGACACCCTGCCCTGTGCCCCGGGGCGAGGCGTGGGGCCGGTGGGGCTGTGGGAGCAGCTCTGCCACACGTGGAGGGTCAGGCCGGGCTGTGCCATCTGCGCTGCCTCTGTGCTGACACGATGCTGCTGCGTTATGCAACCAGCCCCTGCCCTCGGGGGAAATTCATCCTGCGCAGATCTGCGGAATAGTACATGAAGGGATAACAAACACCGAGGGGACAGTCCTACCCCGCGGCTGTTTGCTCAAACCCAGCTGCCTTCTGCAGCCCCCCCCAACTCCATCCATGAGTCTGCACCGATCTCTCCCTCCATTGCTCCGTCGTGACACAGCTGCAGCAGCCAGGGATGCTCTTACATAACCCAACCTGGCACATGGAGCGTGGTCGCTTGGCCCAGATAGAGCCCAGCACCAGCCATATGTTCCCTGCAAACCCAGAGTGTTCCTCCACCTCGCTCGTGGGGCAGCCAGAATATATGGTGCACTTTGCTGTATGGTTTTCCTGGTGTACTTGTATATTCTAATCAGCCTTCTTCTGGCTGCTATTAATGCAAATCTTAAATTGGAAACCTGCTTGAGAAGCTTAAAATGGGATTTAGAGCAGAGCCTGAATTCTGCTCTCAGGTAATTTTAGTTGACCGAGAAACTCACGTAACCTCATCCAACTTATTTGTGGCGTGTAGCTTTGCTATGCTGGGTCATGCAGCAGGTTCTTCCCCAGGACAGTTCAGACCTGCTCAGCCTTGGTTCGTGTCATAACCTGGAAAACTGCAACCCTCCCTGACCCAGGGAATTGGATTTTTGCTTATTCTTTGCTACGCCACTGACCTCTTCAGATTTCGCTTCATGTCTCAGCAGCTCTGGCTTTAGTTCTGCCACGGATGCTGCACGCACCTGAGAGCTTCATGCTCTGTTACCCTTCCAAAATGCAGATAGGAAATGTCAGTTCTCAGAGAGGAAGGTGGTTTTGGCTTGGTTTTTGCTGGACACCGGACTGCCTGACGTGGAGATAATGGGTTATCTCCTTGCTTTTCCCACTGCTAGTGGCACTGGTGCAAATAGCTCCAGCAGAGATGGGCAGCATTTCTGTGGGAAAAACAAAGGTATTCTGTTCTTAATTTGAGCACTTCTTCCCTACCTTCTGCAAATGTTTAGATAAAGCCAAGTTTATCTACAGCTCTCTAGAGCTGTTGGCAAAAGCTGCCTTTTGGGCAAAGAGGACAAAAGCCTTTCTAGTACAATTAAGGAGTGGCTGGGTTATGCTGGGTATCTGCTAATGGGTCTCTTTCTGTGATAGCCCAGTACTAACTGTACTGCCCACGGAGAGTATTTCACCCTTCCTTCCCAGTAATGGAAATCTGGAATGACTCTCCTTTCCTGCAATGTGAACATCTTTCTTTCTATGTCACTTTTGTAGTTGCCCTCCAGACACCATGGGGATGGTGAGGGGCCTCCCGGAGATGCTGCTCTGGTGGGATCCTCTGATGGGGTGGCTTTGTGCAACCCGTAGACAGGTTGTAGAGGAAAAAGGTACAGTGGCAGTGTGGCCTTTTGCTGCTCCCTGCAGTGACACAGGGCCCTTGGGCACAGAAACACAAAGGGCGAATACAGCATCACCCACCACTCACAGTGATGCAGTTTTGATTCACACAGGTCATAAACTACAATGGTTGTGATCATTGTAGAGTCAGCTGGTCTGGTAGGTTTGTGTTCCATGATATTTTCACTGTGGATAAAACAGTTGGTCTGATTTTGGGTGGATGTTCAAGATGAATGGCAAGAATCTGTGCAGGCTGCAGCATCTCAGGGGCTGTCATGAGCAGGAAGGTGTTCAATACCTGTGGCCAGTCTGGTTCTCTCCAGCACTCCTCTGTCACTGGGTTTGATTATTCCAGTTTCAGCTGAAAGTGGCTGTTTGTATTTGCATTGTTCTGCTCTTTGCATTTTACACGTGCACCAGGAGCTGATGCTGAACAAGCTTATCTGCTCACCCTGCATGATGGTGTCTACCCTGGCCAGAGCTCTCTGGTGCTGGGCCCAACCACCCCCAGCACTGTTGATAAACTGCTGCCCTGTGGAATTTCAGAGCTGAAGGAAGGACAGGGATCAAGGACACAGCAGCAGCTCTGAGAGCTGTCAGTGAGCAGGGACTGTTGCATCAAGTTAGATCTTGGCTGTTAATATCAGTCAGCTCAAGTTTTTCTCACTGGCCTGTTAAAGGACAGCAATTTCATTCCTAAAACAATGTTGGTTTTGACTTTGGACTGTTTTCAGTGTGGTTTGTGGATCTTGGCATGGACAAAAGCCACAGGACAGTAAAAGTAAGGTCAGTTCCTCTTAGCCATAGCAGTGAATGCAGCATCACAGGGGCCACCCCATGGAGTGGTCACACCCTTCTGGGCAGTGTTGATTCTCCCTGGGGTGAAATGAAGCCCTGAGGGTGACCTGGACCATGTCACCTCTGGCCAACTGTATTGGTGTTTGTGTTTGCTCGATGTCACCCCTGCTTTGCCCTCTGGGGGAGATCACTGCAGTTGGATTTAAGGATGCACCCAAGGAATGCATCACAAGTATAGGTACAGAGCATGAGGGAAGGCTCAGGAAATAAATCAGGCACTCAGCTCCCTTCCCTTGTACTCTGTGTTCCCACACAGGGGCAGATGACACGGTTAACACGAGGAGCTGCTGGATTATCTCTCCCTCCTCTGCACTGAGTCCTCTCTGCTGTGCAGACCCCACTGCCACCACCCCTCTGTGACCCACACATTGGAGTCATCTTGTGTGCTGGGTGAGGGCTGCATGGGCTGCTGGTTCACATCCTGCTGATGTCGAATGAACATTCGAGCTGATTAAAACTATAAGTGGCATCAGTGGAGGGATTAAAAGCTCTTGAACAAGCCCCTGCAAAAATGTGCGTCAGTGGGGCGAGCTCTCCTGTCTCAGAGCAGTGAGCTCAGGGCTGCTCAAGCAAGCGCCTTCCCTGATAATGTTACTACTCCAGGGAAGCACAAACAGAAACCCTGCCCTACTTGCTAACGAAGCTGCATAATAGGAGAAACCTTCCAGAAGAATCCTTGTGTGTTTGGCCTGACCTGATGTCTGTGTGCCTCTCGCCTCCTCAAACAGAAAGGCTTTATTCTGATGGCAGTCTGCAAAAGTGGCATCCCTTTGGTTAACCTCTCCTGGAAAAGAGTGTGTCCACGACCTTGCCTTCTGCTCTGAGCAGCCTTGTCCTTTAGAAATGTGTTCCTCAGGCAGGGATTTCTTTAATGAGATTTCCTAGGGCTAAGGTATTGGAGAAATTTGCTGGGCAGTAGCATTTTTTCTGCAGCGCGTCTTTCCCACTGCTCCCTTGGTGTCTCTACAGAACCCCTCACCCATCCCTGGTGGGGTGGAACCTGCCCCTGCTGAATGGAGGAGCTAAATCCACCCCCCACATTTTTCCCATCTAACTGTCTGAGTTTAGAGCTCATGGACCAACCCTGCTGCCTCCCAGCACAACCACAGCCCTCAGCTCTGCTGGTGCCTCCTTGAGCTTGGGACATCCTAAAGGATGTATTTTCAGTACAGAAGTGACATCATGTGTTTGTAGGTGTGCTGTTCTTTTGCTGTCCACAGGGAATTTTCTGGTTTGCAAACAAACTGTGTAGCTTGTGTAGCTTTTGTGTAGCTTTGCAAACAAACGCTGGTAGCTTATGTGCAGAGTTGAGCATTCCCATGTTCCTGAGCTCAGAGGACAGGAGGATGCAGGGCTGTGGATGAATGGGTGCAGCACCTCTGCTGCTACAGGGACCATGGGGGTTGTTGTGTGATGAGGCTTTGGCCAAAGCAAGGATTGGTGCAGCAAATCTAACTCTAAAATCCCTGGCACTGAGCATCCTTGTGGGCTGAGCTGCAAACCTCTCCTGCTCTGCTTCCAGTTGCACCAACCTGGATTTTACCCACCAGACCTCTCCTGCTCTGCTTCCAGTTGCACCAGCCTGGATTTTACTCACCTTTTGCAGAGCCACTTGCGATGCCTGAGCTGCTGCTGACGCAGCAGACGAGTGGTGCAGGGCATCTCTGGGATTGCAGCATGTTCCACCTTTCCTGCTGGAGTGCATGGAGCCAGCACTCACAGACACATCACATGGACTCTCAAGGCCAGGCTCTGCTGTGGGAACACTTGTGCTTGTTCTAGCAGGACTGTCACTACAGGGAGCTGTGTGGGATGGGGCTGTGTTGTGGGGGTGTAAGGAGATGCTCAGCCCCAGCCAGCCTCTCCCAGCTCAGCCCCCTTCCTGGGGCAGCTGGATGTGTGCTGTCCTTGGCAGTGTGCTCCATGCACTGCTGTCTGAGTCCTTCTGGGAAAAAAACTGACTGTAAACTGAGCCCATTTCCTATCTGTATTGACAGGCAAAGCACTGGGCAGTAGAGAGATGTGGCAGTACCTGTTTTGGGATAAGTGGGCAAGTGGCAGAAGTGATGTCCTGCACCCCTTCCATCCAGGAGCCAATGCCCGCAGTCACAGTGTAGTAACTGAGACAAACCACTGACAAACCTGACCTCTCTTTCTCCTCTCTTGTTTTTTCTTGCAGATTTATTTACCAGGGACCGATAATCTCCATTATTTACGTGCAACAAGGAAGTCAAAGATAAGGGAAGATGATGATACAGAAGATCCCTGGTCTGCAGGATCTCTGGCAATGTGAAATATTTGGGTGTTACTTTTTTGTGTTGGGAAGGGTGTTGTGGGGGTGTGGGAGGGGGCTGCAGGGGCCTGTGGAAGAACACAAGCTGGCAGCTGTCACACAAGACTTTGAAACAAGATCCAGCGAGCAGAGCTGCCCTTGCCCAGCCCTCCCCGTGTCTCCCGTGCTGCTGTTTGACTCAGTAGATGTTTCTAGGGATGTGGTTCTGTAAGGAAGTGGGAATCAGCAGCCTGATGGTGAAGTGTACTGCCAGGCACTGGCTCTGAGTCCAGCTGGGCACAGTTTTGGGTTCAAAGCTATTGATTTTGCCTAGGGAAAATGGGAGCAAAGTGGTGGCTAGGTTTGCATTGGGAATGCAGTGCTTTAGGAAAAATGAGTCTCTTGGACCACATGTTGCAAGCAGCTAAATAACTTCATAGCCAGGCAGCTCCTGAATAGGTGGTGCTGCCCAGGTTGTGAGCAGCTGACATTAGGATAGAGTAGGATAAACAAGCTGGAAAGCCATTTGGCAAAGCAGGTCTTCCCAAGCTGGATTTCATTATCATCTTTGTTACTGTCTTTCTATACAGAGGGAAGTGGGGAGCTGCTGAGTACGTTTTCAGGTTGACATCATCTGAGTACAAGAGAAACAGAAAGCAGTCCACTGCTCTGATCCATTTAATGCCAAACTTCAGTCAGTAGGTACAATGCTGTGGAGAGAAGGAGGTTTGGCCTAATGGGTCATGGGCTGGATTCTAGCCTCCCACAGGACACTTTTCCCTGGTAGCTAATGATCTCCAGGAAGCAAAAGGCAATGCTGCTGTTCAGGATAGGCTACAGTGTATACAGTACAGCTCAGGTCAGGAGATGGGAACCTCAGGCAGAGCACTTAAAACTCGATTTCCTTGCCTATATTTAAAGCAAAACTCCTGTTCTGGGGCTGCCCTGTGTTGATGATCTTTAGACTTTGCTCACTGTAAATGCAATGTAAAGCACCACTTCTTCTCCACCCTGCAGCTTCTGAACCACCTAAAATGTTTCTCAGCAGGTGAAATCACCAGCAGTTTGGGATGTGGGCTGGTCTGACCCAGCATCACTGCTGATCTGTCAGGGTGCTCAGTCTGGAGCTGGCCATGGCCAAGAGCAGGAGAGGGTGCCCCTGGTCCCCTCATCCCTGGCTGTGGGAACTGCTCCTTGCCTGCAGCCTTCCTCTGCCATCACTGGAAGGTTCCTAACTGGCAGCATCTCCATGTACCTCCTCAGTGTACTATGCTGACCTCACAGGAATGAATGGAAATGGAGGAAATTCAGGTGGGCTCAGGCAGAGCAGGGAAAGGATGGAGGGGCTTCTTTCTTCTCTTCCATCTTTTCCAGGACACAAAGCTAAAGCTGTGGCTGCAGGAAGGCCTGGTCCTTCTTAGGAGGACCAGGAGGCTCCAGACTGGCTGGCTGTGACTTGTGAAGGTTTGGACAGCCCAAATGCACTGCCAGGCCCTTGTTTTCACACTGCGCTTGTGTTTGTCCCTAGGGATGCTTCTGTGGGCTGCAGCTGGGTGGGATTCCTGCAGCTTCCTGTGTTGCATCCCACAGGAAGGGGAGAGGGAACCATTTACTTAAGTGCACAAGTCACAAGTGCAGTGTTAGTGCCCTGATCACTGGACCATCCTTCCTCCACCTGGCAGAGCCTTTGCTCCTGACTGTTACAGCTGTTCTAACCGAACCCTGGCCTGAAGGGGTGCAGTAAGAGGGCAGGAGGTGAAGCTGGAAGGCAGTCAGTGGATTGCCCTGTTCTTCTCAGGACAGGAGTGAGTCCAGCAGGCCCTGGGAGGGTCAGCCCTCTTGGTCCACTGCCATTTCAGGCCATCTTCAAACCACACATCTCCACCTCAGCTTTTGCATTACAGATGTGTTTTTCAAGCAGCTTGATGTTAGTGAGCTAGACCATAGTGCCTTACTTAGGATTTAGCAAACACTTCCAAGGAGGAGGCCTAGGGCTGCTAGCCTTTGGCCAACATGGATGTTTCCCTGATTAGTTTGTCCTTTTAAGAGCATTTCTCTCTGATTTTGCTGCTGTTTGTGCTCAACTCCCCAGACTATATAGGAACCTGCCTTGTGTTTACAGCTCCCCACATCTCTCCTTCAGTTACTTTGGCCCAGACCAGCACTCCCTCTAGAACAATGTGGGAACAGGGAACAGCTCAAACCTGCATGTGCTGTGAGATGGAGAATGTTTAGGCTTCTCTTCCCAGGTGGGTCTTTTGGGGCTCACCTGCCCAGCCCCTGCAGGCCAAACTTCCTACTCTGCTGTGGATGTTTGGCACTAGGATGTACTGCTGGGAAAATCCAAGTTTAAGAAAGCAGCCCCGAGCCTGTGGCCCATTTCCCAGCCTGGGGCCATGCTGTTTGTCTCTTCCTGGCTGCAGTGAAGCTGAGCATCCAGGTGCTGGGGGTAGCTGGTTAGTGTGGGGGAGCCAAGCCCCCCTTGCAGAACTCTCTGGGCTCATGTGGCCCCAGATGGTGCGCACGCCAGGGGAGTGATTGTATGAAACTGTTTACTTCTGATTTTGCTGTTTACAAGAGGGATGTGGGGTGGGTGGGGGAACAAGCCAAGCCTCAGGAGGATTGGGAACTGTGTTATCTGCACCAGCCTGCAGCAAGGCTGACACCAGCGGCATCATGCAGGTGTCACGGGGATCTCCCGGCCAGCTTTGGTCCATGGGGAGGAAAGCAGAGGTGGCTGTAGCCTAGAGGAGTTAGATTAGCTCCCCTATATCCCCTTGCTGCTGTGTTTGAAGTTCAGCAGTGCTAGTGACAGATAAGAGTTACCCCTGTGGTCTTCCTCTACTCCTCAGGACCCAGCTCCTTCACATATCACAGGCTCCCCGAGCCTTTCTGGAGCAATAAGATGTAAAACAAGCGTTACCATCGTTGTGGAAATCCTCCGTTGTGTGCAGTGTCTGTCTCCTCCATATGCAGTACGAGTCTGGGTTTAAGCCTGCCAAGCATCACAGGGGAGCTGCTGCAGGGCACAAACTGGGATTTGTTTCCCTGGGCTTTCTGCAGGTCAGGAGAACAGGGAAATGCTGCTGCTTTCCTTCCTTACCCCAGGCCTGTGCTGCCCAAGCCTCACACTACAGCTGCCCAGGGCAAGGGTGCTCCTGGTGCCCTTTTTGGCAATGCTGGCATGGGATGGGTGAGCAGAGCTCAGTGCTCTACTCCTCACAGCCCCCATTCCATCAGCCATGGGGAAAGCAGAGCCCCATTTCCTTTGCACAGGGATGCAACCAATGCTTGTGCCACTGGTGTGGGAGGAGTTGTGCCAGTGGCCCCTGTGCTCCTCAGCTGCTTACAGGCACATCCAGCATGTGGGCTCTTCATGTCCAGAAGCATTTTGCACTGCAGGGCAGGGTGTCTGGTGGGTGTAGCTGGAAGGGAAGTGCAGGGAGCTACTCTCTTCCAGCTGTGATCTGCCAGATCATTTCTCTGCAGCCTGCACAAATGCTTTTAGCCCTGAGGGGGCCTAGGCTGCTGGAAGAGCTCACGGGGGCCACATGGGAGTGCCTGGTGGCCCCAGCCTGGCACCTATTCCCAGCAGCTGCCCAGGCCAGCATGGACCTTCAGCTCACTCACCCAGCAGAAAACAGCAGCTTTGCAGGGTGAGCTGCTTCACTACCACACCAGAGGGGTTCTGGGTGAGCCCCAGGATGGGGGCTCATGGCTGCCCCAGCCCTCCTGAGGGCTCTCCCTGCTCCCCACAGCTCCTGTGCTGAGCTAGCAAGAGCAGAAGGCTTAAACCCAGACTCCAAACTAAAGATAATATTAGTAAATGAATCTGTATTTTTCTTTTTTTTTTCTCCTTTTTTTTTTTTTTTTTGCACAGAAGCTGGTTATCTAGGACCTATGTGTGAACAACTTTATATAAATATTTTTTGTACTTGGTTTCCTTGGGTTGGTATGAAACGTTTTATTTAAGTTTTTTGAACACTGTGGATCCCCTGATGTGTATGAATGGCAGAGGCTTTGTAAATTAAGGGACGTTTGTGTGAATAAAGCTATTTGATGGGGTTGAAAAGCCACACACAACTTGAAACGTGAGCTCTGTGTGTTTGTCCTTTGCTGTGCTGGCAGCAGTGGGGTTGAAAGGGTGTCCCTGGCAGCAATGGGCAGACCAAGGCCCTAAAGTAGCTCTGGCTCCATCCTGGAGGGCAGGTCCAGCTAAGCCCGAACTGGAACTGGGCTAGCTGGACTGACCTCGGGGTTTAGGGCACTAAACCAAGGCACCCTGGCCAGGGCCAACCAGAACGTGGCTCCCTGGCATGCAGCACTTGTGGCCCTTTATCCTTGCCCTGGATTAGGATTAGCCCCGTTCTTGATGCAGACACCAAGTAGGACATTGTGATTAGCGGGACAGGCAAGCTTGGCCTCTGCCCGTACAGAAACACCTCCCCATCCTGCCCCTTCCTCCCCATCTGGCCACAAGCTGGCAACCCCATGGTTCAGGAGCCAGAAAGGACCAGCAGCCCCTCACTCAGCTGGCTGCCCACTCTTGGAGGTGCCTGCAAACCCCAAAGGAAAATGCCCAGCAGAACTGCCACTTGAGTAGCCATAATCAGCTTCTCCCTTTGCACAGATCCTCTGCCCCAAATCCCAGATGACCAAGCTGGTCACAGCCGGGAGCCTCCGGTGCCACACTGCCATCCACCATGAGAAAAGCATCACGAGGCTGAGCCGCATCCTGCAGCCACGGGAAGTTTTCCTGTGGGTGATGTCCACAGGAGCCCAGCAGCCTGGGGCCACCCCGAGCCGGCGTGGGACGCAGGATGTCCCGGCACCCGCCAGCCCTTGCGTAACAGCCCCGCAGCCTCGCACGACCCGCGGCAGCCGCAGCGCCCGCGCTGGGACGTGCAGGGCAGCCAGTCCTCCCCTCCGCTCCCCCTGCGCCAGCCCCAGCACCGCCGGCCGCCTGGCCGTGGGCTCCCCCCGCACGGCCGTCAGCATTGTGCGCCTTAATCGCTGCCGACAGGCACCTAAAATGGATGTTTTCAGCCCAGTGGGGCCGCAGGGAGGCTGGTAGACCACAGCCAGAGCGATGCCGAGGGGCCAGAGCGGCCCCGCTCGCTGGCTGGCAAAGGGGCCCCAAGCTGTTTACTCCCGCTTCCTGCTGGGTTATCGCGGGCATTGACTGCGCGGCACCCACCGTGAGGGGCAGCCTGGGGGGCTCAAACATCCCCCCCAGTCCTGCCCAGAGCATCCTGCCTGCAGGCACGGAAGGGGCTGCATTGGCTCCAGTCACACTCGCCCCCAGTGTGGGACAAGCCCCAAGACTGTCCCTGTCCTGGTGACAAGCGCAGCTGCAGAGACCCACTGTGCTACACTGCTGTTCCCCACCAAATGCAGGCACCCCCAAAACCTCTGTCACAAATGCTGTGGAACCTCCAAGAACACTTTCTGCCCTTGTGACTTCCCCCTGGTTTAACCTACACCAGTGACGAGGATCATGTTGACTGCAGGCTCATGGCATCTCGCTCGTCTCTGTGGCCAGACACAAAATGTGCTCCGTGAGCCCCACGGCCCCTGACTCCCAGCTCAGCCCTTGCAAATGGGATGAAACTGAACCCCAGCAGGAGTTTGGGCTTGGAGCCTGGCTCAGCTCTCACGTGTGCTGCAGGTAAGGAGCTGGTAAGGGCAGGTGACCACACAGCACAGCAGCAAAGCACCATTAATGAGGAAGTTGATGTCAGTCACCAGGAGAGATGTTTCACTCTGGATTTGCTCTCTGGAGACCTGCTATTTCATATGCAAAGAGGTTTGCTGAACTCCACAAAGGTGCTTCAAGCATTTGACAGCTGACAGAATCCCCCAGGAGCCACCAGCCCTATGCTCCTCAGGGACCAGGAGCGGGGCACATGCTGGGGCAGAACTGCACATGGCAAAGGCCACAATCAGGCAGCAGGGCCAGGGTGGGAAAGGCAAGGACAGCCCTGGCAGCCACTCTGGCCATGAGGCCAGTCCCAGTCCTGAGTGCCAGCACCAACCTCACCTGGCAGGATTAAACCTCAGAGAAGAGGTGAGGTGCTGCTGCAGCCATGGCTTTGCTCTCCTCTCGCTGCTTGCACACAGGAACATTTTCAAGAGCCTCCTTTCCACAGAGGCTGTGTTTTACAGCTGAAGCACTAAGTCATTCATCATAAAACAAGTCCATATTTCTTTTAAGATCTGAGCTCCTCAAGCAGCTGCCACTTCAGCAGCCCTCGCTGGGCCAGAGTGACACCAGCTCAGATGGAAGCTGCTGCCTGAGCTGGTGGGAGGAGAGCAAGGTCCATTGTATCGGCAAAGGACGTCCATTTGCCTCATCCCCACACTATGAATTGCTCCACTTGCCCGTGTCAGGCTCCAGCACAGCAGAGGATGAACAGCTAAAGCTGCACTAAGCCCACACACTCCATTGAGCCAGGAGATGACTCAGAGGAGGATCTCGGTGCGGGCGGAGGTGACAATGAACACAAGGCTGAATGAGCAGGGACTCTGCTCTCCCCACTGACCCATTGGGAGGCAGAAGCCTGGACCCTCCTCACCCTCTGTCCCCCTGTTCAATGGCAGGACAGTCACGAGGGTCCTCGGACAGCCCAGCCCCAGTGCTCTGCCACATGGCAGACAAGGCTGTGGATGGCACCAAGCTTAAATACATTTCATCCCATTACACACAATGTCCCAGCAGCTCACCAGCTCAGACAGGAGCAGTGCAGCCCCCCGTGTGTGTGGAATGGCCCTGGCCCCCATCCCTCCTTCTGCAGAGCCTAGGCGGCCCTGCCCAGGGAACCCTGGGGATGGAGCAGGGGGAGCAGCATCACCCAAACCACCTCCTGATTCCACCCAAGGCTTCAAAAAATATAATTTTTGCCTGCAATCTGTCTCAAATGCATTGTGCAGTCTGCCCACCCCACGCACACCCCACCTGCCTCTCCCCACAGAAGGGACTGCACGTGGCAGCAGCAGCAGCTTCACCCAGAGCCACTTCGGGTCAGTCTCAGTTCCGTGAACAAAAGCTGCTTCCTCAGCTCGTTTCCTGACAGAGCTGATGGCCTGTGCCCCTCTGGGGACCCACAAATTGCTGGGAGGCAGCAAGGGAGGGAATTAAGAACTATTTCCTCTGCCAGAGATAAAATCTCTAAACAAGCTTCTCAGCCAAGAACTTTAATTTTTTTTTTAATTTTACAGGTTTTGCAACGGAATCTTATTCTCCAGAATTGCATCCGCCTCCAACACCACTTAGAGCTGCCAAAGCTGCACTTCCCCCGGGACCAGCCTGCAAGCAGCAGAGATGGATGGGATGACATGGGCATGACTTCACCCTTCTGTCCTGCTGCTGGAGCCAGGGGCTGTCAGGATTCCCAGAGGGACCCCCCTGCTCTGGCCCTGTGCTGCAGCCCCTCCAGCCCCCTGGATCAACCCCCCAGACCAGAGCCATGGGGTGCCACAGCCCCTGCCCCAGCCTCGGGGCTAGATGAGGCCCTGGAGAGAGCATCTCTGTGAGCAGCAAGACAACATCAAAGCACAACATCACTCCAAGCTCTGACTCTGCTCCCTCCGCACAAATCCAGCCCCACAGCCACTCCTGTTTTACTCAGGAAGGGCCAGTGTCTGTGGTCATGTGAAAGATGCTCATGCCCCCCTGAAAAGCTTTCTGAGAATCAGTGAAGGCACTAAAGTGGCTGTGTAGAGTTCACCTCCCCTTCTCCACAAAACCAAGCAGGTCATTATCTCTCTGTGAGCCTCAATCCCACCTTGAGGCACAGACATGCCCCAGTCCTGGCCCTTCACACACACAAATGTTCCTCAAACCACTGTAGCACTCAAGAAATAAAAGCCCCTGCCTTGCTCCTGCCCTGGCAGTTTGCAGTCCCCTTGCTTGTAGGCTGCTGTGGGATCAAACGCTTCAGGCTGATTTATCCACGGGACATGGAAGCCCAGACAGATGGGAGGGAGCGCAAGCCCAGCCGGGCGATAAATCACAGCAGGGCAGCTCTGCCTCCCTGCTCTGCGGCTGTGCCGGGCAGAGCGTTCCCAGTGGGATCAATGCTCCAGCCCGGAGCTGTGTCCATGTCCCATTCCCTGGGAGGGCAGGCATCCAGCTCCCCAGGCGTGCTGCACTCCGGCATCATCCCTGCTGTGCTCCCCGCCAGGCACAGCCCGAGCAGTGACCAGGGAACAAAGCTGCAGGCTCAGAAGGCTCCCCACTTCCCATCTTTGCTCTCCCACATCCAAGGAAACGTGACCCCCTTGGGAAGTTTCCTGAAAAAAGGGGAAGCACACTCACTGCTGGGACGAGGCTGCCAGCAAGGGATGTCTCGTGGGATCTGGGACAGGACAACCTGCCTTGAACTTATGCTCAAGGACGTCTGTCTTGCAAAGCTCAGCACAGCACAAAGAGATCCGGATGGGCTTTTGATGAGCTCCACCAAGATAAAGGAGCTCCCCTGTCCCCGCTCCATCTCCCTGAGCGAGATCATCAATAACAGCACCGCTGCAGCCTGCGGCTCAGACGGGCTCTCGACTCTCATGTCCACACGTGCTTAAATTAATGTCACCGCTGGAGAAAGGAGGGGGTGTCCACCCCAGGGGTCCCCTTTGGTGCCAAGACTTGTCCGGGCTGTCCATCCATCAGCGGGGGAGGAAAGCAGAGCCTAGAAGGCAACTGCTCCTGAGGAAATCCGGGGGTCTCAGCCCTGCGTGATCGTGAGGCTCAGACCACAGAAGATTTTTGTCCCAAACCAGCCTCCAAATCCCCAAATTTATTGACCTGCTCTATGCAAACAGCCACTACAAACTCTGGCACGTCCAGGCTTTGGGGCTCCCTCCTCGGGTGCCATTAGTGGGTGTAATGAGCTGGAGATAATTGCTGCCTCGGGGACACAATTAACTCTTTCCTGCCCTGGTCCAGCTGGGGCTTTTGCATCCCAGAAGAGCAATTCCTTCCCTCCTTCCCCCGGGTTCCTTAGAAAACTTAAATTCCTCTTCCTTCTCAAAGTGAGCCTCTGAATCAGAGTCTGACGAACGCCACGAATTCACTGATGTGTGGCTCTGATTTAGAGTTGGAATATATTTGGAATGTATAATTTATTTCAGGTATCTGAGGCACCAGTGAAACTGGAAGCAAGCAGTGAGTAAATCAGTCATACCCTTGTGATGATGGGGGCTGCAGCCTTTATGTTGCTCTGAAAATCCTGCTTCCACGCAGCCAGGTGAATATCATGGAGGATGGGTAAAATCTGAGGCTGCAGGGATAACTCAGGCACCCTGAAGGAGGTGATGTTGGGAGATCTAATGACAGTGCTGCATTGGGACACAACCTCTAGCAGAAAGGTGAGTGTTGCACAGCCCTCTGTCCTGGAGCAGGGATCACATTGAACCAGGTGCTGCCCAAAGAGCTGCTCCAAACCTGGCACCCACCTCCACCTGCCAGGTACCACCTGGAAACAGCAGAAGAGGAACCAGGCACAAAGTCCACCCTCCTCCCTGCCTCTGTGGTTGTTGCCTTTACAGCAAATATCTTTTTCAGAAATGCAGATGTGAAATATGAAGACAGAAATTGCCAGTGACTTTTAATTTGGGTTCTGCCAATTTTTCTGTTCCAGCTATTGATTTTCCATAAAGATTAATCCTTGCTTCCAGCCTTCTCTGACAGGCACTATCTGGATGTTTTGCTTACCCCGAGTGTGGAAATATATGTTTTATTAAGTGTCAGAACTCACTAATGAGAAGAAGGAGAAAAATCAATTGTCTGCTTATATCTTGATCTCAGACAGGACTAACAAGTTCTTTATTTTGATGCTGTGGACAGAACAGGCAGAGTGACAAGCAGGGTGACAGTGGCTGTCAGTTCTGCCACAGAGACAGCTCAGCTGATGAGGTGGGCAAAGGGTTACATGGTGTTGGAGGCTTCAAACACATTTGTATGTGTATTAATTCAAAGAGATTCATAGAATGCTATAAAATCCTATAGTTGAATTGATCCCTGTTGCAAAGGGATGGAAAACATTAAAATTTCAGCTTCTGACTCTAAGCAGGTTTATTCTCCCATCCCTAAAACCAAGAAAACAGCTTGGCCAGCAGCTCAGGGTAGGGGCAGCCAAAGGGATTTCCTTTTTCCATGCTAAAGTTGGGATTCAGGTTAGTATTTTTGGCAATACAAGTACAAGCAAGCTCAGTGCAAGTCTCAGTGCAAGCCTTCTCCAGCCATAAAGCCCATTTCAAACAGACACCATTTCAAACATGCTCAGGGGGAACAAGGTGAGCATTAAGGCCCCTTCCAGGCCAAGCCACCCTGTGATTCTGTGATTCCATGATTCCTCCTTGGGCATCTGGCACAGGGCCCAGCTGGAACAGGAGTCAGGGTAAGCTCCTCCCTGGAGCTCCCAGGACCTCCACAGGACTCTTCTCACACCCTCAGACCACCAAGGCTGATTGGGAGGGACAGCTCCACTCTGTCCAAACAACAGGATCGAGACCCCTGACATGAGCACGAATATCTGTTTCCCACAGAAACTTTGTGTAATTATCAAATACTAATCTCTGCTGGCCCTCCTCTCCAAACAAGGCTACCAACCTGCTTTCACTCATATTTGTTATCTCCCTTGTCTGTTAGAGGATCACACCTGACAGTTGTATAGTTAGTCTCTTGGCAGCTGTGAAATGAAATGGTAAGCTCTGGCTGCCTTGAGAAGATGCATTGATTTCTTAAAATGACACATCGCCTCTTCCCTTGATGTTCAAGCAGGAGCTCAGGGCTGGCGTTATGAATCCTGCCTGTCATTCAATTAAAAAAGCTTAGCAGAGATGCTCCAGCTGAGCACACCAGACAGCATTAAAGCTAAGCCCTGACCCAAAGATTTAATAACAGGCAGTACGAAGGCACCTGCAGCCCCAGAGGCTTGACCAGTTTGCTGATGAGTTCAGTAGTTGTGGTATGGAACTTGCAACCTTGAACCAGACAAGCCACTCTCTTCTCCACAGCAGCACAGTTAACTGGGCAGCCAGGTCCCATAGGAAAGCAGAGCAGCAAAATCCCTTCCTTCCCAGAAGGAAGTTTGCTGCACTTAATGGAGCATTTTATATCCTATTTCAACACAGCTCTTTCCTAAGGATTATGTGTCTAACAAAACTCTTGACACTGTGAAACAGCCTCAGTCTCACTGTGGAGAGTGAAGCGCCTCAGATGGACTTTGCAAGATCGTCCCCCAAAAAGCCCCCATTTGCAGCAATGCCATAAAGCCCAGAGGGCTTTATCTGAGATTTAGACGGGACATTAGGAAGAAATTCTTCCCTGTGAGGGTGGGGAGGCCCTGGCACAGGGTGCCCAGAGAAGCTGTGGCTGCCTCATCCCTGGAAGTGTCCCAGACCAGGCTGGACAGGGCTTGGAGCACCCTGGGATAGTGAAAGGTGTCCCTGCCATGGCAGGGGTGTGGAACAAGGTGACCTTCCAGCCCGGACCATTCTGTGAACCTGTGATTTCACGGTTCCATCATGCTGCGTTCCACCTTCCCTGGTTCCACCACGGCATTGTGATGCAGCGGCGGGCACCGAGCGCCGCGGTGCTGCCCCGTGTCACCGCCGTGTCACCGCTCCGCAGACGCCGCAGGCACGTCCCGTAGCACGGGCAGAGCAGAGCCGCTCTCCCCACGACGCCCGGTGTCACCGAGCCTGAAGCCTCCGAAGGTCCGAGGGACGGGGAGGGAGGAAAGAGGCTGGGAAGGAGATTAGTGGGATTTACCGCCATCGCTGCCCACGGCTGGGGCGTGGAACGGGATGAGCTTTAAGGTCTTTCCAAGCCAAACGATTCCGTGAATTACGGAGGGGAGGGATGACCCATTCCAGGGGGTGTCCCGGCTCGGCCGCAGCTCCCCAGGCCGAGGGGTCGCCGTGGCAACGGCCGCGTCCTGCGGGGCCGGGCCGGGCCGGGCCGCGGGTGGATCCGGCCGGGCCGCGCCGGGCCCGGAGCACCTGGACACAGCTCCCGGGGTGTGAACAGCACCTGGACACTGCTCCCGGGGTGTGACCAGCACCTGGACACAGCTCCCGGGGTGTGACCAGCGCCTGGACACTGCTCCCGGGGTGTGAACAGCACCTGGACACTGCTCCCGGGGTGTGACAAGGTGGGCCGGGGCCCGAGGGAGCAGCCCCTAGGTGCCCCTGCGACCTCTGCAAAGCCCGGCCTGGGTGAACACAGAGCCCTCACAACACCCTCCTTGGGTGATGCGGCTCCTCCCGGCTGCAAACAGAGCAGCAGTGCGCGGAATACAGCCAGCCCTCGCTGGCAGGAGGGAAAAAAAAGGGATGTAAAAACATGGGAAAAAGCAAGGGAAAATAAGCACAATGACAGCTCGGTCTGTGGGCAAACACATTGCTCAGCAAAGCCAAATCCTCCAAGAGTGGGGAATGTCACCTGGCACATGAGCTGGTCCTGCTGCTTCATACACGATGCTGGGAGCTGGCACTGCTTTGGTTTAGGTCGGGTTTTTTTGTGGAAAGAAAAAAGTGAAAAGGAAATACAGCTTGTTTTTCTTCAGTTGACAGCTCTCTTGGATGATAAAGTTGCAAATGAATGGCTTACTATAAACTGTGGTGCAGCTCAGGGCCAGACAGCTGAAAGGTTTACAAATGCTTGGAATTCCTATGAGGAAGTGTTATTAGCTCTGTTATGAATTTAGGGAAAATGAGGCCAAGAAAAATGGCTTTGTTAAGTAGATCTCACCATCTAGCTTCTACAGGGCATGTAAGAATTAAGATATCCCAATTAGATCTTGGTTTCAGAATACTGTATTTATTTTGCTTTCAAATCAAGTGTATTCAGCTTGTAAAAGCCACCTAAATATCCATCTGGGTTTTCATTACAGTATCACTGACAACAGGGACACAGGCATTTATTTAGCTAATTGCTGTTTGTGGTACATAACCTGTGTGAGCCACAGGCACTTCAGCTAAAGCACAACACAGAAACACCTTCCACCTTGGCACAGATGGCACCATCAGCCAGGGCATATCTTTGCCAGTAAATGAACTATAAAATCATCCCAGAGTGGTTTGAGTTGGAAAGGACCTTGAAGCTCATTCCATTCCAATGCCCTGCCATGGGCAGGGACACCTTCCACTAGACCAGGTTGCTCCAAGCCCCATCCAACCTGGTTTGGAACACTTCCAGGGATGGGGCAGCCACAGCTTCTCTGGGCAATCTGTGCCAGGGCCTCACCATCCTTACAGGGAAGAATTTCTTCCCAATATCTAATCTAACCCTGCCCTCTGTCAGTTTGAGGCCATTCTCCTTTGTCCTGTCACTCCAGCCTCCTGTAAACAGCTAAGGTGAAGCCAGTAGAAGTGGTGCTGCAAGAACCACTGCCTAAACACCCCCACAGCAAACTGTTACCTGTTTACAGGTGCTTTGCATGTGTGTCATCCTCTTGCTGTACATTGCAGAAAATCCAAGTAGACCTCATGGCATGAGATGATTCAAGCTAAACCCAAAGATAGGGAAAGCAGCACATCACAGAAAACACTGTCAGGTTATGGCTGTCAATCCACTGGTGAAGGTAGAAGCATGAGGAAAACACTTCCATTCCTCTTGGAAGCTGTCGTGAGGTGGCACTCAGTGGATTGTGTTGTTCTGCCTGCTGCATTCCAGCTCGTGTGGGAGCAGAGGGTTAATTTGAATCACCAATGTGATTATGTAGCTGTAGGAACTGGCTGAGAAGATGGGCCTCAAACCTCAACAGCCTGGAAGATTACAAAGAGAGAAAAATAGGCATCTCCAGAGAGGCAGAAGAATGGAAAGAAATTGCTTACAGGAGTACAAAGGCAGCTAATTAGAATGAAACAAGATAATAAGATAGGGAGAAATTTTGGCAGAGTGTATCAGAGAATAGTTCCTGTCAGTGAATCTATTAAGCAGAGGTAGAACCTCTCAAGGGCGGGTGGAGGGAGACCAGTTGGAACACATATAAGTAGAGGATACAAAACATTAGACACCAGACAAGTATAAAGGAAAATTCCTCTGGAACTACATCTAGTCTGATAGTTCTTTATAAGCTAAGCTTTAATTAAGAGAGAAGAGTCACAGCCATGATTGTACTCCCTGACAGCTGCTTTTCCTTTGGTTCTTAATGTTATTATTGTTGCTTTCCTACACAGCACCCAAGCTTTGGAAACATGGCTAAGGTTTTCCATGAGACTGAGACCACTCCGGACAGTACCCCACCCAGAGAAGAACAGGACGACAATGACAGCATGAAGCAGTACCTGAGAAACAAAAACCTTGTTCTGGATTTCCTGCGCTCTGACCTGAACCCCCACCACCTCCAGTACCACTGGAACAAAGTTCATCTTCTGAAGAAGTGCTACTTTTACTTGAAGTTTGAGCCCAGACACGTGTGCGTGAGAGACCAGAACAATATGATGATTTTTGCTGACATCTTGCAAATAGCAAACCCCTGCCAACTCCAGAAGATCAAGAAGGTGGGGAAAAAACAGACTGAAATCCAGCTGGCACTTTTAACTGAGCTGTTGGAACAGCTGGAACGAGGTCGGGAGGAGCTGAGCCGTTACGTACAGATCTGTGACGTAGAAGCTTTCCTTTCCCAGTGGGACTTGAATATAAAGAGAGTGCTCAAGCTCTCCATGTTTTTCAATAAGCTCATTTCCTTGGAAGAGCCAAGGAAGCTGCATGTCAAGCACAGTTTGGTGTCACAGATACATCTCGGAGGTGCTCTACACCCTCCCATCACTTTTTCTCTCTACACGAAGAAGCCGCCGATTTTTGATCGGATAGAGTCGTTCGCGTGCCAGACCTGGGCCCAGCTCAAGTGGTTCACTGAAAGTCAGGAGTCACACCTGGAACGATGGCAGCTGGAGATCAAGCTGGTGACAGATGACAGTCAGACAGAACCAGGATATGGCCGGACCCAGGAAGTCATCTCCAACCCGTGTGTAATCAACCACCTGCTGCCTGGCAGGTTGTATGAGTTCAAAGTGAGGAGATCCGACACTCACACGCTCGTCTACTCGCAGTGGCACGACTGCATTATATTGAAGACAAAAACTCACCCTGCTGAAGACACCAAGGAAGCCCCCAACCGCAGCCTGATGAGGCGGCTCACAAGACCGACTCCCTCAGTTTAATGGTTTAATGAAAAAAATGAATAAGAGTAATTAAAAATAAATTGTTTAAACAGTTTGCTTTAAATCAAACTTGTTCTGTTTTCAACAGCAATTGTACAGGTGCCTTCCCAAAATCTCTCCAGGTTAGCAGTAACCCATTTGAAATTTCTCACAGAAAATAACATCTTTAAGGCAGCATTTGGGACTCAACAGTTTTGTCTCACTGCCAGAGGCAATGGTGGGAGCAGCCAGAACCAGAAAATCTTGCAGGACACCTCTGAAGCAGAGCACAAGAGACAGAAGCATCTCTACCATCCAGTGCTTTCCATCCACTGAAGGATGCTCAATGTCAGCTTCTTCCAATGATGTTTTGGGTTTGTATTGTCCTTCCTCCGAAATACCTGAACTGAACTCTTAAGCTCTTCAAATCACCCACCCAGACTTATGTCCATCACTGGTTTCTCTCACCCTCTACACCCTGTGCCATATAGGTACCTAAGCATGACTTCACCCCTCTATAGTGCATGAAAAGATCACTTTAATAAATAAAACCACCAACCAAAACCCAACAATAAATCCCCAAGCCTCCCAACAAAAAGGGAAGGGTAATATATCAATATGTAGAAAATTACTTTCTGCCAAAAACCTGCAGTTAATGTTAATTTTCTTTTTTACCATTTGGTTCAGTCCAAACAGAGCTGTCCCCACACAGATTCTAGTCAAACCATCACATAAACAGACCTTTTACTAATAAAATTTATTATTTAAATAAATTCAAATAATTTGTACAATTATGGCTTAAATATCAAAAAAGGAATGTTGAGATTCATTCTTATGAACAGTCAAAGAAGATAAAAATATTGGTATCCAAAAGGTCATTTGAGGTTTGCTGCAAGTCACAGACATACAAAAGATAAAAACCTGCCCCATTTCAAGTTCCTTAATTCAGACTTCATGACACTTGACATTTCATTTCTATTTTTAAAAACCCCACCGATTTATTGCAGTAAATTGATTGTCCTACACAGATCTGTCCAAATCCTCAAAAACAGTCCAGCCTGCCTGATGCTGGGCTCACCACAGGCTGCCTGCACAGGTTCCCCTTGTTCAATTTGTGCTCAAGCTCTAGCTAGTGCTGAGGAAATTAAGTTAATGCTGTTGGATGAACTGACATTTGTGTCCTGCAGCCATGTGCTTTTGTCTTTGAGTGTGGAGAACACAGAGCCTGGGACTGGACAGATGCCCTGGGCACCACGCTGCCAGGGTGTTCCTATTGGGATTCCCAAAAGTTTGGTATTTTAAGAATATTGCTCCAACATAAAATTCTTCCAAAAGTAAATTCAAAACTCTGCATGCAAATGAAACCAGGCTAATTTGAACTTTTTTTCCTCTATTGATTTCTATGATTCACTCCATGAGCATAAGGACAAGAACATGATACTCAGCTACAGTCTATAAAAAGTTTAATTGCACTTTCTGCTATCCCTGACTATTGCATGACCAGCTCTCCAGGAACCTGCTGACAGCACCAGCAGCCCGAGGGCCCAGCCTGGCTGTAACTGCTGCTTGGGTGCATTTCCTAATCACCAGTTATAAAATACATCTTCAGAGGAAAAAAAAATAACATGTATATTGTCTTGCAACACAGACCAAGCAAAACATTTCATTCTACCTCCATGGAGTAGAAATAAACCTTTTTTCCCACTAAGGACAAAGGGAGTTCTTGGCCAAACCCCCTCCAAGAGCACTGACTAAGCCACTACATCAGGGGTGAGTCTCCTTGTTTGTGTTACATGTATGAAATAACCAGCACAAAACCCAGGGGAGAAACTCTTCACTTAAAGGAGATAATGAAAATGAGACCCACTGGTTCTAAAGGAACGAAGGTGGCTTTGTTAAATGAAGCTGGCACTGTGCTGAAGTAGTTATCCCAACAATTTCAGGATTTTTTGCAATTCTCCATAGCATCTTGGAGCTAGATGATTTCATTTCAGTAATCCACAGAATGATCCACAGACAATCTTATTTTGGAATTGCAATAATATTTGCTAATCAGGCTGGTGCAGAATCTTTTAAGAACCCACACAGGATGACCTCAAAGAGGAACAAATAATTTTACACCTTACCAGCTTTTACCAAGCATCTTTAGAACCAGCAGGAGATACTTCCTATGGGTTTTTATCCTTCATAGAACTGCCAGCCATATGCCCACTATTATGCTTCAGCAGGACAAGAACAAGCCTGGGTGGTCTTTGGCATACCGCTCAAACCCTCCAGAGGCAGACTGCAGGAAGGTAGCTTAAACTAGGAAGAGAACAACAAAACCTCTCCATAGGTTCTGGAGGCAAGTTTAACACAGAGTCATGAGAAGAAACACAGAGTTAAATTGAGACTTTTCCAGACACAATGCTTTCCTATTGCCATTCCTCCACATGGGAAAGAGCCATGCTGGATTTCAGTTGCAAACAGGACAAAATTCCTCCTGCCATAGCGCTGTGACATCACAGGGATCCACACCACAAGGAAAACTTGTGTGATTGCATCTCAGCTCCATCCCACATGAACACCTAAGGACTGCCAAGCATGTGGTTTGGGGAGAGCTGAGGCAGGCACTTCATACATTCAGAATTGAAATGAGATAAAAGACACCCTCCTTCAAAACTGTCATGCTTCCAAAAGCAGCTCCATGATCCTCAGAGGGCACCATTCACCACAATGCATCTCTGCCAGCCACATGTCACTGGGTGAAAGCAGCCTCTCTGGTGAACCACAGCTTCCAGCTCACAGCAGTGTGGCTACAGAAAATATAAAAATACATTATACACATACACTCCTTCACTGCTCTTAAAAACTCAGGCCATAAGGCTGTGAAACAAATTCACAGAGTTAAAAGTTAATAAATTAAAAGCAGCTTTAAAAAAAGTGGGGTAGGAAAGGGAGAGGGGATCAACAGGAGATTTCAAATAAAATTCTGAACAGTTTAAAATGGGCTGACAAACCCCAATGTTTCCTGGTAGGAGAGGTCCCCGCTTTTCATTGCCTTTATGCTGGTGAGGACAACCTCCTTTGTACAAAGAACATGTAAATCTATTTACAAAATCACCTTGGCCTTGCCACTGCGATATTTACACACTCAGAGTACATAATTTTGGCTAGACAAAGAATGGTGCATGCATCTCTCATTGCTTTTCTCCTTCACTTAAAAAAAAAAAAAAAGAGTAAAAAGTGAGAAGTCTTAAAAATCTCCTGTCCTTGGATTTAAAATGAGAGGCAGTACTCAGAAGCTTTGGTCCTCCATGGCAAACAGCATCTTGCTGCGCTGCTCCGCTGCATGCAGTCGTTCCACCCCGATGAACAGCCTGAGCATTTGATCCCCAAAGTGCAACCCTGACAGCTGGAGTAAATATTTGGTCCCCCCAAACTGCAGCTGCAGTAGGATGAGGGCTCTGCTGAGCAACTTACAGTTACAAAAATAGTATCATCATCAGTAAAGTCACATGCCCATCATCTATCTCCAATGCCTTTTTGGTTTGCTAGAATTGAAAGCTCCTTCCCAAGATTGCACTGATTAAAAACACCTCAAGATGCTGAAGCAGACGCTGAAGCTGAGTTGTCACGGTGCGGGAAGCTCCCAGATCCCCCGCTGCATTTGGCTCCGTAGGTCATTGAATAATGGAAAGATTTGGTCCTTCCCAAGGCACACATAATGCAGTTCAGGCAGAAGGGCCCATCCTCACCGGGAGAGGGCTGGGGTCCTCCTGACACGGATCTCCTGGGCTGCAGTGCAGCTGTTGTGCTGGTAGTAATGCTGCAGCAGTCTCTTCCACAAAGGGTTGCACTCCAGGAGGTACCGGTTCCCTGTGGGCAGCAGGATGGGGACAGCAGGTTAGTGGCTAGAAGAGGCTTGGCTGATACCATTTTTGTCTATAACCTCTAGCTAAGGGGGCTGGGTCACTTGCAGGGACATATCCGTGAAATCCCAGCTCCCTTTTCCATGCTGTCATATCTGTGAGCAGCTTCCCTACACATCACAGCCTACACCTGTGTGATTAGGAGCAAAATGAGCAGGCAGATTTTTGTTAGGACAGAGTTCTAGCATGAAAGCAACAGAAACAACATGGTCCAAAACAAAGGGTGAGAAAAACTAACTATACTTGCTGTATTCAAGCTGTGAATGAGCCCTGCTTTGCCCAGATTCCCCAGTATCAAAACCCCAGACTAAAGGGCAGAAGAATAAAGCAAGATCACTGGTGGTAATAGTTTGGGTCACCATCCCTTTATCCAATAATCCTATTCCCCTGAAGGCTTGTGCATGGTCCAAGGATACCAACCTATGATGCAGAGTCCTTCCTGAGCTCGTGTGATGCCAACATTGATCTGGTTTGGGTCAGTAATAAACCCCAGGTATTTCTTCTGCCAGCTCTTTGTGGGCTTCCTATCAATCTCAGACCGGGGGCAGGAGCGTACAGTTGACAGGATCACATATTTCCATTCACTTCCTAGAAAGTGGAAACAAACCAAATTTTCTTAGAAGGAAGGACCTGGCCATTTCTCTACCCCACAGGATACTCATTTCTCTACTGTTACCCTCTGGGTTTCTCCAGCTTTGGAGGCCTTTTGACTCCTGGTCATTGCTTTCCAAAGAGAACAAATGTCTTCTGGCAGTTCTCCAACACCCTTCTCAGATATAGAAGCACAGAATCACAGAATGGTTTTGTTTGGAAGGGACATTCTGTGTTCCAACTTCCCTGACATGAGCAGGGAACCTTTCACCAGAAATCTTCCACTAGAGATCCTTCACCTTCCTGCCTTCAGCAGCCTCACCCTGCCCAAGCACTCCAGAGGCTACCAAAGGATTTATTATAATCCCAAATCACCCAGAAATCTGGTCTCCCACGGCTGCAATGACCCTGGAGTAGGGTTTGCTGGAAGACTGTATCTGTGAGCAGCTCCTCAGGAAGGCAGGAGGGGACAGACCCAACCCTCCCCGTCCTGTCCGCTCACCTTGACTCTTCATGATGGTGCAGACGGTCACCCCGCGGATGCCCTCCCTCTGTAGGTTCTTGTTGATCTCGGACACCTGGGCGCTGTAGGGGCTCAGGATGGCGATGCTGTCCGGCCGGATGGTGCCATCTAGTGTCAGCTGCTTGGCTATCCTCACCTGGAGAGACCAGCGTCCTGCTCACCTGCGAGCGGGGCCGGAGGGAACGGCCCCCCAGCACCCCTCCCCAGCCCACCCATGGCACCTTCCTTGCGATCAGGTTGCCCTACACCTGCCTCTGCCCAGGGGCGTCCTGGTGTGCTCGAGACCCCGGAGGCATTAGCAGACATTGCTGATCTTTATCATCCCTCCACAATTCCAGCACGGCACCCTCCCTTCTGCGTCCCCAGCAATTCCCCAGGCCCCTGCTCACCGCCTGTGCCACTTCCTCCAGGTTAGCTTTGGAGTTCTCGTTTCCTTCCTCAGTAGAAATCATGAGGGAGTGCTCCTTCCCTTCCACGTGCCCGAAGATGATGGGGCAGCAGTTGTTATCTCTGTGGTGGAGCACGCTGGGTTTCCGAGCAAGCTGAGGACATGTTCTCAGCCGCCTTTCATAGAACTCCTGCGATGGGAACTCACAAATGCTATTGTGCTGGCAGAGAAAAGGAGGGAAACTGAGGTGAACAAAACCCAATGAACTTCTCAGCCTGCAGCATCTTTCTGGGCAGGCTTCAGCACAATGCCATTCTGCTGGAGCTGGCACTGGCATATTACTAGATATAATCCCATGTCTAGGAAGGGGAAGCACTAATGGAGACTATCTGATGCTTAAGGCAAGCCTTGATTTTCTGTGAGGGAGAGAAGGCAATGCACTGGAGGGCCTCACCATGCGGTACTGGGTGTCCAGCATCCATGCCTGCTCCTGGTAGCGCTCAAAGAGAGACGTCTCCATGCCAAGAGTCTTGCAGACATCATTGTTAACCACCGGCCGCAGCTGCTTGTGATCCCCCAGCAAAACAACCTGGAAGGAAGAGCAGACACCTCAACTGCGAGGTGGTGGCACTGCAAAGGCCATCAGCTCTTTGAAAGGCTGTTTGCACACAGATATTTGGTACTACTTATTTATGTTGCACTTACAGCAACCTCAGCCAAAGACCACATTGGACATGACATAAAGATCCTGTCCTAGATAATGTTTCTATCTGATGGGAGGAACACAAAGAACCATAGAATTCTAGAGTCACAGAATAGTTTGGGTTGGAAGGAACCTTAAAGCTCATCTTGTTCCACCCCCTGCCATGGGCAGTGACACCTTCCATTAGACCAGGTTGCCCCAAGTCCTGTCCAACCTGGTCTTGAACATTTACAAGGACGGGGCAGCCACAGCTTCTCTGGGCAAACTGTGCCAGAGCCTCACCATCCTCACAAGGAAGAACTTTCTTCTAATATCCAATCTAACTCTGTTCTCTATCAGTGTGAAGCCATTCCTCCTTGTCCTGTCACTCCATGCCCTTGTCCAATGTCCCTCTCCATTGCTCCTGGAGCCCCTTTAGGCATTGTAAGGGGCTCTAAGATCTCCTTGGATCCTTCTCTTCTCCAGGCTGAACAGCTGCAACTGTGTCTATGCTTCTTATCATGTTAATACTTTGCACCTGGGCCAGAATATTTTTTTGGTGGCAGCAATACACACCCCATAAAGAAGCACAAACCTTAAAATCCTAACAGATCTTGTAAGAGCAGCATGGTAAGGGATGGAAAAGGTTTGAGAGCCCAGAGCAGCTGTCCCAGAGACACGTCTTTGGCAGGGACATACCTTCTCAGCACGGTGGTGGCAGACCAAGGGGATGAGGGTCTCGGGCTCTGTGGACATGGCACACTCATCAATGATTATCTGCTTGACATTGAGGTGCTCCAGGGAGCTGGCAGACGAGACAGAGCAGGTGCACAGGATGACATCGTGACTCGCCAGCTGATACGAACGACCTTGTGACAACCAACCTTTGTACCTAGTGTTGATGCAGAAAACACCAGGTTATGCATAAGGGAAACACCTCACATTCCTCACGTGGGAAACAGGCAGAGGTTATGCTTTCTCAAATGATAATGGCTTCACCTCCCTCCCCAGGATGAGCTGGTGTTCCCAGAAAAGGGCTTTGGATGGACACTGTAGGAAATGTACTCTGTCCTGAACTCAACAGGTCCAGGTGAAGGATTCAAGGGTCACACAGGCAGAATAGGAATTTTGGTCCAGATGGACAACAGCACCAGTGCAAAAGTGATTCTGAGGCTCTGTGCTGTACCTGTAACCTAGAGCTCATCACTTTTTATCATTATTCTGAACACACAGTTTATTAATCTGTGCTTCAAAGGTGGCACACAGCCAAAGTCAGCCATCTCTCACCAGGGTCTCTTCCTACTCACTCCTTTGTTTCTGCTTCTGTGATCTCCTCTCCGTTCCTCACCCGAGCATCAAAGTGACAGATCCTTTGCCAGAAGGGGCTGGGCGCCCGCCGGATGCGATGATGCAGGATTATTTCACTGAATAAAGAGTCAATACATAAATATTTTCCCTCAACACTGAGACCCAAGTAATTTCTTCTACAGTGAATGAGACCACACCACCTGCCTATATGGAGAAACCCCATTAGCTAAAAAACTCACAGCCAAACTTTCCCATCTTTGTAGACCAAATAATTCAACCTCGAGGACATAAAATACAACCACTCCCCTTTAGCAGCTGCAAGCAGGAATGAAGTCAGAGACGTTCAGGGCTGTTCCAAAAGGAGATGAAAACATCTAGGGACTTCTCAACAACCTGGATTTCCTGACTAGGTGCCACATTAGTGTGTACACATTCACTTGAAAAAATTAATTACAAATTAATTAGAAAGCAGGTTAATAGTGCTGCTCTGCAGTGGTGGAATGAAACTATTTGCTGTGGTTTGTTCAGTGTCACTGATGCAGAAGCCACCTCTCCCCAGCACCCTAGGAGCCTGCAGGGCCATGCTGTCCTACCTGAGCTCACGTTTTGGCTTTGCATCCCGTAGGGATTTACGGGAGATGTTCCGGTTGCTCCCCGGGTATGGGAATTCCATCGTCTCAATGGCCTCCCCATAAACCCTCAGTGGTTTCAGCTTCTTCATCTTCAGCAGCATCTCTGGAGAAGGAGGGCAGGTGTGCTCAGACAGCACCAGGCACGGGTGGTGCTCAGGCCTGTCTCTCCCTGTCCCTCTCTCATCATCCCATCTCCACCTGTCCTCGCCCTGCAGTGCAGGGGCTTCTGTAAGGACCAGCCCCACTTTTGGCCCCTCCACACCACGTGTTCTCCCTCCCACCAGTACAAGCCACTTCAGGGGCTTAGAAGATGATAGTTACCAGCAACAACATCAACAGACTTGTTGGATGGGCCACAGTACAAGATGCACTTTGACTTCTTGTCCTTTTCATCTTCCAAGCATGATGTTTTGTCCTTCTCAACACTCTCCTCATTCAGTTTATGGAACCAGTAGACAATGTGAGTTCCAACAACAGTCTTCCCTGTGCCTGGAAAAAAAAGGGATTTGCTGAGAACATTTTAACCACAACACTCATGCTCTGGATCAGCACCCAGCTGATCAGCCACGAAATAAAATCAAGAATGGAGGGACTGCCTTGCACAGCTGTGGGTGATGCCAACCCACGCTCCCTTCTCCTGGCTCACCACAGGTCCAATGGAAAGCAGCAGATCACCTCTCACTTGCCATTCATACCACAGCAGGTGTATTCTGCTGTCCCCCCTTACCTGGTGGGCCTTGGATGAGCATGAATGATTTTTTTAGAGCATCCAGAACAGCCTGGTTCTGACTCTTGTTAAGTTTCCAGTTGCTGCCAGGGATATCAAAGGATTTTTGCTTCAGGATTCTGGACGTCATCACTGTTACAGCAAAGAGCCAAGAAAACAAATTTAAAGAAGGTTACTGAGGGCAGCACAGAAGTGATCCAGCAAGAGGGTGCAGCAGGTATCTAGTGATGGTGGTCCATTACAAGACCACCTAGAAATAATCCTTGTCCCATGCCAAGATACTCTGCCCATGAACCATCTCTGTGAGTCCTGGGGATGACAGTCTCAGCTGTGCCAGCCACCAGCAGGGCATCCCAAATTACACAGCAGCATCACCCCAATCACCCCTGTGGGCAAGGGCCCACAGAAACTGCCAGGGCACCTGCCTGGCCAGAAGTAAGTAGACACAAGGTAAGAAAGGTTAATATTTGCACTTACATTTCTGAGGAGGTTCGTGGCCAAGGGCGATGCTTTTAGCAAGGTCAGAGGCATACTTGAGCTTCCAAAGTGCTTTTTCTTTCCGTCTGACAGACATGGAAAAATAGGAATGAATGGAATCTAGCCTAAAATAGCAAAAGTTGTAATACAGCTTTGCTTAACTGCCTTACTTATTCTTCCTCTCTGCTTTGTTGTTGCATTAACTCCTTCTATAAAGAACTTAAACCACAAATAACGTAAAGTTATTCTGCTCCTCTGCATCTGGGACCATTTCTCAACTGACTGAAGAGCAGAGCCTGCAAAGATGTTGACAGCAAGGAGCACAACTCCTGTCCCAAGTCTGTTTTGTTATGGCCCACGCCCTTTTACTGGATTAGCTTCCAATGTTTCCTAAAATTCACAATGCAAAAGGAAGCACATTCTGCCCTGAGAATGCTACAGCACTGGGGGTGCATAGCAGCCTATGCTGTGTACGAGGAAGGGCAAACTAGACACCAGCTCTGATTTAAAAAGAGCATAACTTGCTTTGCAGCAACAACAAAGGGGAATGCTTTGGAAAACTCTTCCGCTAAGCAAATCCCACTCCAGGGCTTCACTTGGCCTTTTAAAACACATATCGCAGCAAGTCAGTAATATAAGAAGCAGGTGCTCAGGGAAATTTCACCACCTTCATCTATCTCCCCATTCTCAGGGACAACCAGAAAAGCATGAGACCCTCTGGAGAACAGACCTGAGGAGTGCTGCCACACCCTCCAAAGAACCCACAGCCCAACAGTATGGCCAGTAAGAGTAAGGATAAGGGCAGGTTTTTCAGGGGATCAGCCACAGCAGTGAGGAAAGCCCCTGGGGGTGCAGCAGAGGGGTCCTGTGGGAAGCCAGTTAACTAGAGCACACTGCTGAGCCCACTTACATGTCTGGCAGCATCTTTGGAACAAGCTCCACCGTGAACCTCGCAGAATCCTGTGAGATCTCCACAGGGATGGTCTCCATAGACATATAGTGGATGTAAAAATTCATAGTCTGATGACCAGACCTGTCCAGCTTCTCGTCATCATTGAACTCCTCTGTGACCCCATGAGCCACCCAGGTGTAGGTATTGGGATCAACCACAAGTTTGTTCTCGGATTTGCCATTGTCAAGCAAAGACAGGTTCTGGAGGCCACGGCTGAGGCATTCCTCATCACTCTGAGGGCTCTTGGGAAGCTTCAGCCCACCTAAACGAATGCACAGGTAACAGTGGAAGAAGTCCACTTCAATGGAGCAGTCCTCCAACCACTTCTTGTTCAGCACGAAGCTCCCTTGCAGCTGTCCTTTGCTTGTCCTTTGCTTTGCCCACTTTATTTTAATATCATGGAGGACAATTGAGTCATTCTCGGCCACGGCACACGACGCAGACTCCATGGCACTCATGGGCATCCACACCTTGCTGTACTCTGTTGTGTTCTTGTACTTGTCCTTGGACTGCAGCGTGGCGTAGGCCGAGAAGCAGTCGATTGGCTTCTCCATGTGCTGCAGGCAGACCTCAAACCCCGGTGTCACACACCACAGCTGCACGAAGGGCACCAGGAAGCCACGGCTGACATCGGTGGTGAGCTGGAACCACAGCGCGTCACCGGCGCTCAGCTCCAGGGACAGCTCCATGTAGTGGGAGCAGGAGCTCTTCCGCACCCAGCCTATGTGCCGGTGGTACAGCTCCTTGCTCTGCCGCAGGAGGGACGCAGCCCTGTCAAACTCCTCGTTCCTGATGGCCGTCAGCACCTCCTGCCACGTCTGGGTGCGCAAGAGGGTGACACTCTTGTCACAGAGGGGTCCTTCCCGCAGGCTCTGCTCCTTTGTCTCTGCAGAGTACATCCTCCTCTTCCAGGTCAGCCTGATGCTGTTCCGCTGCTGGATGAACACAGGCTGCTCTATCAGCTGAAGGGACCTGTAGCTAATTCTCTGCGGATCTGGAAGACTCTCCTTGTTCAGGGGAAACAGGGCTTTAAAAAACCTGCTCATCTCTTCGATATCCACCACAAAGGCAATCTTCTGCAGGACTTGGTCCTTCAGCTGGCTGGCCATCTGCAGGGAGTGGGCTCTCTTCTCATACGTCATCGCCTGGCTATTCTTCCTGTTGAAGTCGTGACAGAGAAACTCAATGTCGTCCATGGAATAGATGAGGGGCTTCTTGCGGAGCACAGAGTGAAGGTGCCGCTGCACCACGACGTCCACGTACCGGCGGATGGGAGAGGAGGCCCAGGTGTAGGAGTCAACGTGCAGGGAGTAATGGCCTGCCTTTGACTGCACAGTGGAGTTGGAGCGACAGAAGTAGGAGCGGCTGAGCAGTCTCCTGAACTCCAGGACCACAGGGGCCAGCTTTGGGTGGATGTCATCAGTGACTACGAGGTCGAGCATCTTCTGGAAGTCACGGGCATTAGCAGCTGACTGCAGGTGCTCCCAGATGGGGCCCAGAAGACTGAACTCCACATTTTTAGGGGAGTCTTGGCCAGGAGGCATTTCTCCAAGGTGATGCAAGAGATGAATGGACAAAGGAATAATGTGGCTGTACTTGTTTTTCATGTGTGACAGCTGTTGAAGACTTGGCTCACACTGACACCGGAGAGGAGTGACATTTCTGGTCACCTCCTGGTTGGTGAGGAACTCGGCCACGAAACTATTGAACATGATCATTAACTCCTCTATCATCTGATGGGACCCCCTGTTACCTGGGGAACTTTCCTCATCCAGCCGGTCATAGAAACAGTCCTCCTGTAGCCGAAACTTCCGATGGATCCTGGAGAAGTGATAAGCCACAGCAATGCAGTCCTCCAGGGTATCAAAACGAAGGGCCTTTGCTGCTCCCCTGTAGCAGTTCTTAATGCAGAGCTCTGCCTCTTCGTAGGACAGCTGCCTGTCCGAGCGGATCACGGAGATGGTGAAGATTCCCTTTAACATCTGATCAGTCTCCTTCTCTACGGTGACAAACAAGGAGATCACTCGTCGATCTTTCTGCGGCAGGAGGCTGCAGACATCTTGGCTGATTTTGGGTGGGAACATGCACAGAGGCTCCTGCTTGGGAGCATAGAAGGTGACACCCCGCTTCTTTGCTTCCAGGTCCAAGGCACTGCCTTTGGGAATTATGCCAGCCACATCTGCAATGTGGATCCCAATCTCATAGTGACGCCCAAGATCCCTAACGCTGATGGCATCGTCCAAATCCCTGGCACCTTGGGGGTCAATTGTGAAGGTCATGTAATTCCGACAGTCCTTCCGAGTTTCCTTGGTGAGGTTTATGTTGCTGTTGGAGGTGTATTTGGCTGACTCTCTGGTGACAGCAGCTGGGTATTTGTTCTCCAAACAATACTCCAAGGCAAGGATCTTTAAGCCTTCTTCCAAAGTCAGTGCTGCCTGCAGGATCTCTGTTATTATCCCCAAAGGGTAGTAAAACCCTTCCCTCCAGGAGATGACCTGGACACAGAAGAACTGGCACCTTCTTGTCTCCTGGCTGATCTTCTCACAGCTGACCACTCTGTACTTCCCATTGACAAGCCTGCGGATGGGGATGACGTTGGGTTTCTCCTTCAGCCCCGGGACGAATATTTTGGTGACAGTGGGATCAATGGGTATCATCACACGGGGATCAAACTCATCCATCATGCAGATGAAGGTCCGTTCTCTCTCGGCGCGCTTCAGGATGCCCACCACCCTCCCCTGTGGGCGGTGGCTGCTGCTGTCACCTGTGCTGTTCTGCAGGATTTCCACTAGCACCTCGTCCCCAGTGAAGGCTGTGCCACAGTTAACTCTGCCTTTGATCTGGATGTTCATGGCAGGGGAGTCATTGAGGGTGAAGGCAGAAGCTCTGTCAAACGCCTCTTTGATCAGCTCACACCTCTTGTACATTTGGGGGTGCATATGCAGGTACTGGTGCATCATCTGAGAAGAGAAGCTGACATACTCCCACTTGTCTTTCCACTGGTTTGAAGCCTCGGCCTTCACATTCAGCAGCCCTTCGTCAGATACTGTCACCAGCATGTTCTTGCTCTCATCTAAGAGCTCCTGGAGAATGGGATCATCAGGATTCATGCTCTCACCCTCAGAGCTCGAGGAGTCTGTGTCGCTGTCCTCCTCGTCCCCCTCTACGCTCCTGCTCCAGCTCGCCTTGTCACACGCAGCCTGTTTGATCTCAGCCATTGTCAGGCTCTCTGGGAAGATGCTCCCCTTGTCGATGCACTGCTGGATGAACCGTTTCCACACCTTGCTGCACTGGCCATGGGAGCACAAGGCCACGGCATCCCCCACCACAACCACCAGCGACTGAGCCCGGGTCATGATGGTGTTGAGCACTCTGGCCTCGTTGAAGAACTCGAGGTGGTGGGAGGCTGAGACGCGCAGGCTCTCGCTGGTGTGGACCGTGCTGATGATTATGACCCGAAACTCACGCCCTGCACCAGAGGGGACAAGGGAAAAATCACTCACAAGAACCCAGCAGGGAAGACCCGGCCTGGCTGCCACCTGTCTACACTGTGTCACATGGCCATGGACTGACGTAACCCCGCTTGGCTGAAACATGGGGGTCACCCAACGTGAGTAAAGCAGGGGGATCCTGAGATCCTCTGTGCATGAACCAGGATGGACATCACAAGGCACCACCACCCACACACCTGGGAGGGAAGGACAGCTTGGAGGTGGGATAAAGGCAGAGCACTGCACCAGTGCAGCCATGAACACACATAGAGTAGCCCAGCATGCCCAGTGCCACCAGCAGCCCCTCCTTGCAAACATGGGTAGAGTTTGCTGTGAATCTCAAATTCCCTGAGGAACTGAGGGTCTTGCAGGAACAAGAGCAGTGATCATTTGCAAGGATCCCTCTCCCCTCAGGAAGAGCTCTGCTGATCACAAAACAAATAACGAACAAGAGGCACCCTAGTGATGTCAGATCTGGGAAGAGGCTGCAAAGAAAGGGTGTGGAGATCACAAACACCCCCTGGGTCAGTTATTCTCACCACGAGGAGTCCCAGCTGCGCAATAAAAAAAAGATAATGAAAACACGGATGAGTCATAAATTAAGTCCTTGAGGACAAAACCAGCCTTATCCCTCTCTTGTCATCCCAAGCAGGAGACTCCTCCTCTAGTGAGCTGTTCTGTGATTGGTACCCATACTGGTTTCAATTCCCTTCTGTCACTAGCCTCCCTCACTGGTACTTAGGGCTTCACATGATTCACACATACTCAAGTCTCTGGGACGGCACTTACAGGGTTTCTACCCTCCTACAAAGCAAAGTCCATATATTCAAAATGAGTTGACAGCTGGGTGCAGATTTAATTCAGTGTGAAATCTTATTCACTCAGGAAAAGACAAAATCAAAGCTCTACCAACCAGAAGGGTATGGAAATCAGCCAGAGGAGTTCCAGGCACTCCCTCCTAATCGGGACTGCGGTGGTGGCAGAGACACTGAGAGGGCAGGGGAGCTCTGCCTGGCAGCACCTCCCAGAGAGGTATTTTTCCACAACAATAGCCGATATTTTGCATTTTAACAAGGAGGAAAATGTAAAGATGTTGGAAACTCCTCTGCTAACGCTCAAGTGTCTCTTCCCCCTGCCTGCTACCCCGTGGCTGTAGTTGCTAGAGACCCTCATGTCCACCAGCATGACTGCAAAAGCTGTGTATGACTCTCACACAGAAGACCCCAAAATGCAGCCAAGCATGAGGGACTGTTGCACAAGACACAAACCTGGCAAATTTTCATAGTTTTCCACCACCACATCTTGTAGCTGCTTTTTCCTCAGCTCTTGTCTTGTTGTAGAAACCTGGTAAGAAAGAGGCACAACTGATCTCAGCTCAGAAATGCTACCCACCAAACACCAGAGTCCCTCATCACCAGGTGCAGGTTCCCCAAACTACTTGAAAGCGGCCACACATCTGGGCTGACTTCAGCCAGAGCTCCCACTATCCTGTAATTAACCTGCCTAGAAGGTGCTGATAGAGGTGTTTAACTAAGCCATCCCACTATCTCTGCTCCAACCACCCAGGACACTCTACCTAAATGGAGAGTGACTCAAAAAAACACTGAAGGCACACGAGACCCCAGATTTCCTATTTTTACTTGCACAAATAGTAATAAATAGATTAAAAGGGTCTTCCTTAGGAAGTGTTTAGTCAGCAGTGCAGGCATAGCCCCCTCAGTTAGAATGCAGGATTCCTCTAGGTACCTGTGTCCCATGGGAGACCACACAGATCTTCTTCAGATCCCGGACACCCCACTCATCTGGCCACCTCTGATAGATCTCCTTCACTTTCTCAATCACTTGTATTATCTCAGAGACGTTTTGCCAAGAAATCATGGAGATATCCCTTTCAGCCACACCAGCCACATGGCAGAACACGAGGGGATAAATTTCGGGGTGGGGTGGGATGTTCCCACTGGCTTGGATAGCATTGCCATTGCCAATGTAGAAGTGCTTGGAGATGAACTCAATAATGCCTGCAGTGGAACGATAATTCTCATTGAAGATGATCCTGCTCTTCTTGGCCACCTCATGCCTCTCCTTCTGGTAGAACTGAAAGAGCCGGTTCAAGAGGGTGTGATCAGCAGATTGCCCACCCCCAACACAGAACAGCTTTGGGGTTATCTGCATGTGGTCCCCAGCCAGGACAATGCGGGTCTCAAAATTGGCGTAGGAGAGTGGAACCAAAGCTTCGCACTCCAGCATCTGCGCGGCCTCGTCGATCATGATGTGGGTGAAGTAGCCACGGGACACCTTCAGGTTCTTGGAGAGCATGGAGGTGGTGATAATGATGTGGTGCTTGTTGATCTCGGCCTGCGTGGGGTGGCGGAAGGAGCGCTGGTCTGGCGAGAGGCAGCAGTACATCCGGGTGATGGGGTCCACCATGTTGACGGACCGGTCGGTGGAGATGATCCGCAGGGGAACAGCCCACGGATGCCCCGTGGTCACATAGTTATGGAAATACTCCCGGATGTAAATGTCAGCAGCGCTGGAGAGGAACAAAAGGGAAAAGCATCAAGGAATCTTTGGTGCTGTTCTTAAATTCTGTGACACAAAGTTCTCTCTCATCATTCTGCAACACACATCCAGTTTCTCTCCTGGCTCCGGTGACACCACACTTGTCACAGCAGACATTCACAACTGCACAAAGGAACCAGTGCCTACGCAGCCACCAATTCCCAGCCTCTTTCAGCAGCATGATTTAAAATAGGAATTGGTATTTGAGACTACAACATCTCTTGACACTCTCATGGAAAAATGTGATGTGCCCAACAAAACTTGTGGCCCTGATGCTGTGCAGGGCCAAGTGACAAGGAGCTCTCCTCTGATAGCAAAGCATCCCCATCCCCTGGTGAGACAAGACCTACAGGAGAAGCTTCCGTGCAAGCAAACAGCCTGGAACAGGCTAAGATTAGCAGTCACCATCTATTATGCATTAAAAACTGAGGCAGTAACAGCCTGCAGGATCAGATGTGGACACTCTTTTCAGTGTTACTGCTCTAATTTTAACAGTCTTGGCCTGGTTTCTCTGAAGGCAGATCCAATGGCATTCAGACCAGATCTGCATTTTCTCTTCCCCAAACTCTCCCTGGAAAAGTCAACAGATTGGCCTGTACACAGAGCCAAACAGTCTTCAAGGGCAACTAGAGCACAACATTATCCCAGCATGGTCAGGCAGCAGCTTTCTACTTCTTGCAGTAAAGGCTGGAGAAAACTGTCTCTCCAGCCACATTCCTATTTTATGATGAGGCAGGAATATGTTAACTGTCAAGGTCAGGATGGACAGGGCTTGGAGCAA
>VYZP01025698.1:2979-15563 GCA_013400635.1 Hypocryptadius cinnamomeus
TTGAAATCAGAGGCAGAGATTCCCAGTTCATTATATAGTTTTTTAAAACATCCTCACAACTTTCTATTACTAATGAAAATCATATAATCCTACAAATATCTGGATAAAGCAAAGACCAAAGTTTTCATGGTTACCCATCACAGCTAAATAACATTAGCAAATTCCACGTAACTCAGTGAATTTTGAAAGAGCACATTTTTCCCTCTTGTCAAAAATCAAATTTTATTTTATAATTTCACTATTTTTTCCTATTGACATTGCCAGCAACAAAAGATTCTGCAACACAAAGATGCAGCACTAAGATCCACGAAAAGTCAGGGCGTAACACTGGGCAGCATATTTCTCACCAGGAATATTCACAAGCAAAGGAGTTCACTTTCACAAATCACTGCTTACCTTTTCTGATGCAGATCAGTTCATGTACACCACAGGTTCGTTCTCCACCTGTGTGGAAACACACCATTAGAAAACAGTAACAAATAAAATGTATTTCATTTCTTTATAAGGCTTATAAACACTGAAAAAGAAAGTTCCAAAACTCCGTCAATTAATAAAAATGCAGAAGATTGGCTTAACAGATTTTCAAATTATACATTAAATAATTTGGAAAAAACAATAAATGTACCTTTGGCTTAATATTGCTAATGGTGGTACACTTTGAAGAGTTCTACACTGAATTTATACAGATAAAATTACAAAAGCAAGCATCTTAACTGAAGCCACACTAATGTTTCCCAAGTATAGACATAATTCCCTGTTTGGAGAAAACTACCCTACAAAAGAATTGTGAAAATATCAAAAAAATTTCCAATACAATAGAATGCCAAAATAACATTATGACTACCTTCCACAGTAATAAAAAATAAATTTAAAAATAAATTTTTTAAATCCCCAAAAACCAACTCTATTAACAAATACTTGGTTTGCCCAGAATTTCTCCTTTAGATGTTTTTTTAAATTAAAAAAACAGCTGTATAGACCTGGAGATATTTATTCAAGAATAATAAAATTGTTGCTAGAAATACTACGCTTTTTTTTACCTTTTAATAAAGACCATTTTAATTGGAATTACAGCTTGTAAACAAACCACCAATACGTAATATCTAAACTGAAAATATTTTGGAGTGATATGCCCCATGATCAAACCTTAAAATTCCAAACTACATCAAGCTATGGCTTTTCTTAAGTACACCCTAACCCACTCAGCCTTCTTCCACTGACAACGAAAGAGTGCATGGATACGAATACAGAACTGAGGGGAACCGCCTGGGATTTAATACCCAGTTCTCTACAATCTCATAAAAATACAAAACAGAGTTTCAAAATGTCACAAAACATCTATTTCATATCCATTAATCACTCCTTGGCTCCAGAAACTTCAAAACGCAGTCAAACAAGCTTTAGGTAACAACATTCTCCCCATCTCAAAAATATGGAAATACATTATATAGCACTTATTACTCTCCTCCATTCCATAATAAACTAATTATGACATACAATACAGCATGTAATGATATCAACCAATACTTCAAACTCTTAATTGGTAACAGGAGCAGATAGTATTGTAAAGCTTTAAGAAAATACCTGTATTTCTACTTAAATCTACACTTTAAAGAAATAACTGTAGGAAATCCATATATTGGAGTGAGAAAGGATAAAAGAGATCAAATAAATGGAATAAAATGTAACTCTTCTCAAATAAAATTGTCTGTGAAAGTAAAAAAATTCCTCATTTTATGTCAACATACCCAGAAATATGAAATACAAGCTTCAAATATACTCTTGAATAGGAAATTAAGTATCAGTGAGTCTGAGGATCCCAGGAGTTTTGTAGAGTCATCACCCTTACAAAATCCCATTGTGATAGCAATATAATTCCCTCTTTTCAGTGCATTCTAGAAGCTAGGCAACATCATTTTCATTCAGAAAGGATTTTGAAAGGAAAACATAAGAAAAACTAAATTAAAAATATAATCCGTTTTTACAATAACAAGGCATTAAAGAACAAACAAACAAAACCCAAAACCAGACAGAGAGAGGAGATTACAATCTTCTTTAAAGTCATTGCAATCATCTTTAGGGAACAAAAGATAAACCAGAGGAGTGACTGAAAGTCTTCTCCCTAGAATTTTTCCCGTGTTAGTTTTAAATTCAGCAGCAAAGAAAAAAAAAATCACGGCAAAAAATAAAAGGATTTTTCATTACACAGACGCTGGACAGTTAAGAATAAGGATTCACCTAAAACTCACTGAGGGAAGAGAGTGGCAATAAATTTTAATTATATTCACTGCTCTCAGTGAAATCAACCAGTTTGAAATTGTATCACAAAATACTAATTCTAGATTTGGATTCTACATTGCTACCTATTGTTTTATAAAGCAAGAGATCTTTACTCAAACATTCAACTTCTAATTTAAGATGGTGTTTCATCAAATAAAGCCTTTACATTAATCAACATGTTGTTTTTTATTAACCACAAGATTATGAAGTAAATTCATACCATTTAACAGGCATACAGTCAGGATTTTATTCCTTTTCATTTTCCTAGAAAATGTTAGAATGTTATTTCTTTTTTTAATAGGTGATTCATTTATTACTTTTTTTTCAAACTGCTTTTGGATGGAAATCAACTGTTAAATAAAAATACATCAAATGATATAAAAGTTAAAGAAAGTATCTTTTATATTTTAAATTAATTAATGTATTAAAGATGTGAAATTTTATCCTCAATTGACTTGGACTGATTCTTCTTTTCCCCTGTGGTCCTCAAAACTGTGGAACTAATACATAATTCACACCTTGCTTTTATTCATGGATTAACAAATAAATCCAAGTTTTTCCATCTTTACAACTCCCAAGAACTCTCTGCTTTTAATGAACTAGTTACTGAAAGAAACCAAACTGAAAATATGGAAACATTGTGCACGACAGCAAGATGCCAACCATTAATTTAGTATTTCAGTCTGAAAATAGTGGGTTTTTGTTGGTTAGCCCACAAATCCCAAAGGTTCAGTGGCATGACACACTTAAATGTTATTATTTAAATATTATTTTTAGGTAATTTATCATAGTATAGTGTTAGTTCACCATAATGTTACGGTTAATTAAAATTTACACTTGATTTAGACCCAAATTATTATTAGTTCAATTCCATCTTGACTAGGAACATAATCTCCTATTTAAGATTTTAAAATTTTGCATATAAAACTGCAGTTTTATATGAGTTTGCATATAAAACTACATAATACTATGTCCAAAATGTAATACGAGAAGAGAAACAAACCCACTTGGGTTCACAGAGCTTTTCATAATGTCAGACAATGGAAGTAAAATGAAAAATAATGAAAGATCAAATAATTTTAGAACTGCACATTCAACAAAACATTTTCATTTGCTTGAGCAAGAAGAACCACCTAGTGGTCCTAAAAATCTAAATCATTCAGACATTTAAAACAAAAAGAATGGCCAGATGTTTTCCAGAGGCAGCTGAAACACCCAATGAAGTTTAATTTTCTCAATTAAAGACAAAGGTTTTGTAAACCAAGCCTTTATTTGCTAAGATGATTATGGCAACAATAAGATGAAAATATGTAGATCAAAGACACTGAATTTTGTATTAACTTAAAATTTTATGTCTTTCAAAACTAGCACAATTCAAGATTCAAAGTTCTCCTGTGCTCAGAGTTTAGCTGGAACTTCACCACTAGATGCTGATAATAATTGTCAAGAAAATTTAGGCCAGGCATTACCATAGAGTGACGAAGGTTGGGAATGAATGACATCTGGTGTTCTCAAAGACTTCAGATCAGGACCTGTGTTAGAGAAAGTTCCTCTGAGCCTCAACCAGCCATGTTCTGCAATGACTACAATTCCAAGAGCTCTGGGGTACCAGTGGTTCTCAGGAGGAAGGTGTCACCCCTGTCACTGTGAGCACTTCTCCCTTACAGCCAGCCAGGACTCCCCTTGACGTAGCTCACAGCCACTGCCCCACATGCTTTCACTGGGCAGCTTAAGAACCCATCTCCATCTCCCAGACCCCCTTGCACAATGAAAGGCTGCAAGAGCACCTGACAGATTTCCCCAGGCTACACAAATGTATTTCCTAAGCCTCTCCTCAAGTGCCAGGCACTCTATATTCCCTCCCAGCTTAGTGGCACTCTGCTGAGGTCTCCCAGTTTGTCAGCCTCTCATGCTGGATTAACACAGCAGGATACAGGCCACAGATACGTGGCTGGTCCATGTTCAGTTTGCTGCTCACCCGGATCCTCAGGGTCTTTTGTTCAGAGGTGCTCCCAGCCAGCCTGCCTGCAGCTGGTAGTGCAGGGCTTGGACTTCACCTGTCCTTGTGGAAGTTTCTGAGGATCCGTCAGCCCACCGAGCTTGCTGAGCGCTTGCCAGCCCTGCCCTCCAGCTTATTAACTACTCCTTCCCTGGCGTCACCCATAAACTCAGCCAGGGTACATTCCATCCCACCAACAAACAGGGTGCACAGTCCCAGTCCCAGCACCAAACTGTGATGCAACTTAGGCTGCTGAGTATAAAACTCATTATTCTTCAGTTCAGCAAAAAATCCAAGTTGGTAGCTGCAGCAGAACATTACATGGTATCACAAAAGCCTTTTGTCAGCAGGTGTAATTTTTCGGATGCATTTTTTACATGATAAATTACTTTCCTGCTGAGAATTGTTTTTTAATTAGCATTTTCATAAGTTTGGATCACATTCAACAAACGTTTACTTAACATTTTATTCAACAATAGACAACTATTTTTTCCCTTGGCAAATACACGAAATTCCAGCGCAGAACAACAACACTGAGCAGGTTGAGTAGCAGGAACAGGGTGCTACAGTGTAGAAACATAAAACAAGATACAAGTGAAAAAGCCCAACACAATGTTAATGTTACCATGTCTAAGCATGTGGAAACACTAATGCCTCTGCTAGGAATGCAAGAGACCCAGGAAAACCATTCTTATGTTAAGAGTTTCATACAACATACTACGAATTTATTAAAAAAGACAACTATAATGAAAGACTTCTGGGTTCCATATACCAACAAATCTACTTGAAAAGCTGCCTTATGCCATGAGCTGAATTTAAGGAAGAATCTCGGCTTGGATGAACAGACAGCCAACTGTAATGGAAAATAAACAAAGCTGAAGACTTTTGCACAAGAGCAACCCTACAGCTGCCATCAGTGTTTTTCCTGAAAAGGTTACATACAATCATTAGCCCATCCTCACTCATGGTGCAAAATCACCTCTGCATTCCTTCAGCATCCTTTTTCACAAGTTTAGTCTACAAATAATACTGCATACATAAAAATAGAAATGTTTAAAGTTGAATGCTGAGAACTAGTCAAAAAGCAAACTAAAAAGCAAACAACATCTGAATTCATAAGGAGAGACAGCAAGGTAAAAAAAAAAAAAAATTGCTTATATACTTATCTATATGATTACATCTTTTACATTTTGTGCAGTTTTGGTCTCCTCTTGGTTCCATAACCTCAAAGAATAAAATAGAACCACAGAAGACACTGTGGAAAGGGAAGGGAAAGAAAAAAAAGGGAAGGGAAGGGAAAGAAAAAAAAAAAAAAGTCAATAAAAATAGTTGAAAAACAAATGGTTTCCGTATGAGGATTGACTTAATATATGAAGACTCTTGGACCTGAAAAAACCCCACAACAGATGGTGGACATAAACAGGTGAATATAGAACAATTACTCACTGTCTAACCCACTAATAAGAGAAATAACTATCAGACTAAATTAGCAGCAGGCATGTTCAAGACCAGAAGAGTAAAACTCAGAAATCTATGTTCTGATTTTATGATACAATCTCCTACTGTAAATATTATCTTCTTTGCTGGCACCATTTTAAAAGATCCCAATCTAATAATTTATTAGCCTAAGGATAGGTTATCTACCTGTCCTAAGAATATTTTGGGTTTTGTTATCCAACTATAAAAGAAATGGCAAATATCAAAACATTTTTTTCATGGGAAATACTTTATTTTTAAATTATATTTGTAATCAACAGAACCAATGACACTGACCAGTGAATTAGCAATCAGTGACAATTGATCAAGAACAGCATAGCCATTTCTGTTTCTGAAACAAATTCTGCATCCAATCCTACCCACAATGAAATAAATGGAAGCATCTATATGGACTGAAAGCAGCTAAAAAGAGATGGATTTTCTAAACTAAGTAATAAAGTAGAGAGGTTATTTGGGACCTTCTCCCCTCATCACGAAAATAGTATTATCTCTGCTTCCTTTCTATCCAAAATGACCACAAAATTCTCTTTCCATACTCTTCTGACAACTGAAATATAATTAGCACTAAAAAAATATTAGTGAGTTCTTTATTTCACTTTGTTCTCAGTCAAGTACTTCTTCAGGTAAGTCTTACTGGTGGAAATGAAGAAATACAGTAAATAAAGCTAGCAATAGAAACAGCCGGTATAAATGGTTCAAATCTGACCTAAAACCTACAATTTTTTTTACTAAAAATAGAAAGAAAACCAGAAAACAACTTCACTGAAAATGACAAAAAGATTAAACATACATTGACAAGCAGTGTACAATGCTATCAAATGTTCAGGAAATAGAAAAGAAGATATCAGCAACAAAAGCTGAAAACAACAAAAAAAAAGAGATGAAAAATTAGTATGACTTCTAGCAAATTCCTACAGTTTTTAATTAACACCACTAATCACTAATCTAGAGCAAAGTTTCACAGAAGAAAGTAAACTGAGAAACATCTGTTCTTTTAGAATGACTCTATGATCTATCAAGAAAAATATACTCATAGAAATAGTTACAAATATTTCAGGTAATGCAGTAAGTTTGTGATACAAAAGGAAATTACTAAGAAGAACTTGCATTGCAAAAGATTCCACTTGGTAGGAAAACTGCTTATTTTAGCCTACAGAACAAAAGTACCCGTAAGATGTGTCAGTCATCCTGAATTTATCCCTCTTCACATCAAAGATTATTCTCCTGTGCAGAATAGGACCTATTAGTTCACAAACTCAACCCTCATTTGCTGTCTTAGAATTAACTTTCAAAATCCTCACAAAATTTCCCCTTCTTATTCTACAAACTGGTTTACACAGAAATCAGGAAACATCTCCCACCTCCAAGAGTGAAATGGACAAAAATTAGGAGGTTCAGTGATTAATTGCTGACTTGAAATGCAGTCTAACCTTTACATGCAACAGGGACCCTTGGCCTTATGCAGTTCAAAACCTGACAATACGCAGGAAAACGTTTGGGAGTATCGGCTGTGAATCCCTTCCATCAGTCACTACAAAAGCTGAAAGAGGTATAAATGAATTAGGCTGAAGAGAAAATAAGACTTAATGGTTAAAGCAGTTGAAAGCTCTCTGGAGGACAGAAAAACTCTCTCCTTTCTAAGAGGTTCCTTGTATTTGGATGGCAACACAGGCAAACATTTTTAATCAGGTAGTGACTCCGTGTTTACTTTGCTGCATGACCACCTTGAAAGCCAAGAATTCCAAACTGCAGAAATGCTAGGCATTAAAAATTAAGATAATTCCAGAAAAATTTCACTCTGAACACATCAACCGTTCTTATATTAAGTATGATAGCTTCATCTCAGCCCACGGGGAACTTGTCAAAAAGAAGTCTGTAAAACATTAGAGATTAAGTGGGGTTTTTTAAAAACGGTTGCCCCCTTTGTTATCTAAAAGATAAGAGACCTGCCAGCTTTCTTTATTTCAATAGATTCAATACTACAGAGATTATGGTGTCAGAAAATCCAACCAGGAAACTGGTGATTTTGCCTATGGCACAAGGTTTCACTGCCATCAGCAAATCATGCAGGCAATCATCCTTACAATGACAATACCAGGCAACACTCACTGAATAGTTTCCACCACAGTCACTGGATAAGCATAAAGCAGCATTAAACCAGTTCTGCGTGGCAGATCCAATATGATACCTTGACATGTGATCCACCACACAGCTGACAAATGTGTTTAAAAGTGGGCCTAAGTATAAAATATGTTTTCTTATATTTAGGCTTCATTAAATACAGATGATGCTGCCCAACTCCTGCCCTGGCCACACCAACTTGGATTCAGAAGCACTACTGTCATTTCAGGACAGCACTAACTTGAGGATCTCCATGTCACCTTACACCCCTCTAGTGCACCCTGCAGTGACTCCTGCACAGCCCAGGTAACCGGGAAGTCAAGATAAAACTGTTCCCCAGGCCAGATTCAACCTACAAGCTACACATGATACTCCTACTTAAGCTCTGTAAGCAGCTCATTGCTCTGTTGTTTCCTTTTCTAGATTCTGAAAGTTTGCAACTAGGCATAGTTTTCATGTGACCTATATGAAGCTGTGTTCTAAATACTCTCTCTTTCTGTATCCATAAACAAAAAGTAGGTTCATCCCATAATTTCTTTGTTTCCCAAGGAAATGAGGGTTATATAATTAAACAGTTCACTTCCTGCCTCATCCTTGTATTGTTTACAAATTCTCTGGCTAATTGAAGACAAAATAGTCAGAAAGTTTTAAGAACCTAATGTAATGTTTCATAAAAATCAGCAGTCAAATACAACAGAAACACAAGCCCCACCGAACACAAGGACAGCCCACCAGCTAATAAAGCCCCGCACAGCACAAACAGGTGCAGCTGCCTGCTGCAAACCAAGCAGCTGGAAGGTGAGGGGAAAAGAAGGAGACAATCTTCTCAGAAACCTCAGAGAGATCAGGACACTTCACAGACACTCAGGAACAAAATTATCAAAAAGCTACATACTTGGTAAAGACCTTGACCTCTACATCAGGAAGGAGAAGTGTTAAACTGATAGGAGCACAGGGGGAAAATAGGGGAAGTCATGTTCATTAGTCTCATTACTCTATCAGTAACTTACTAGATGACAACATCAATACCAATTGTAATTCTTTCTCCTCTACTAGACTCCTTTTACCTGTACAGTGCATTATTGTCTTTAATGCTACTTCTCATTTGTCAGCACTAAACTCCTCACAATGGAAACCATATGAAAGAGTGGAAATCAAAAAGATTTAGCTCAGTCTGAGAAGGTTCATCTACAGATGTTTTCCCCTCCTTGAGAAACGTAAACTTGTATAGCCTGAGCCAGATTACAGCATGTTCAAGTGCGGCCCAAAAATCTGGTAGAAGTAGATTCATGAGGATATAAAAGACACAATTCTGCCTTAGGTTAGAAAACGTTCCACCTGTGACCTCTAACATATCTTTGCCCTGCCCCCACTCCATGCAATGCAGTGTGGTTTCCATTGCTGGTTCCTCACCCAGACCTCAATTCAACAGATTTCTCTTAAGGCAGGCACCAAAACTTTGCTATTTCTCAAGAGGAGAAGCAGCATAGAGCAATCAAATTAATGTTGCCATGAGGAACATTAACACAGTGGTGCTGAAGGGTTCTCAGAAGTCACTGCTCAACTTTCTTCCCCACTCCAAGCAAACTGCCACAAAACCCCAGGCTTGGGCAGCAGTAGATGGGAGGATTTTAATCCCAGACTGCCCACCAGTCTGGTTTTACTACTGCTTTCAGTTTGGCCTTACTCTTTACCATACTTAAGAGCTCTGATACTCTTCATCTTAATCCTGCCCTATGAAGAAGTGGAAATATTAAACAAAAAATAAACCTGCATCATAAAACAGAGCTCCTAGTAAATACTAATTGTGTTTTGGAGGATAACTATACAGAAACTAAAAACTGTAAATACAATTCTTTAAACTCATTTGAGCCAGAATTTTTCCAATAGAGCTGCTGTCTGTTGTTTCCTCACAAATCTGATTACCTGACCTATGCCAACTCTAACTGGATGTAATTATAAAGATATACATATGGAACATGTTTTAACATTACATGAAGTTTCTAAAGAAAAAGCTGTAACAGTTGCTGCAATCACTACATTGGGGGTGTGAACCTGATCACATGAAGAATACTTGTGTTTTAAATGTCTGTCAGTGAGCGTAGCAAACCACTGACACTGACCAAAAGGGTCCCTGGCACCCTGGTTCTCTGTAACACTTCATACAAAATGCCTCATTTTTGCAAAAAACTTTGGGGTTTAGCGTTAGAACCACTGGAAACTGGTATGCTGAAAAAGTGACACTGGAAATGGTACTTTAAAAGATTTTTAAGAACAGGCAAAAGCAGCTAACAATTTCTATATTAATTTGAGCTCTTTTAATTTTGTGCACTCTTCACATCTATGTCCTGTTTTGAAGGACTTTTGAACTATTTTGTATTTATTCTTCAAAGAGAAGTTTTCAATCTTGCTTATTTTCTTTGCCTCTACCAAAAACAAAGAAAAAAATTAAAAACCTGGCCAAATGCAGTGTACTTAAAACTGAGCAAAGTATTTTCTCTGTTTACTTAAATACATTTACAAATTTACTTTGACACATTACAAATTCTGTATTTTGACAGTTTAGATTAGAAATCCCATGGTTTGATGCTGCCTTCAAGAGCTAATATTCAACCCAAACTCATATTTTTAAACTGCTGGCCAGAACTCAGTACTGCTAAAAATTACAGTCAAGGCAAGGTACTGTTGCACTACAGGAGGGAGAGATCATCAAGGTAAGGAATAAAAATTGTAACACCTACCAAAAACCCTACAGCAATCAGCCAGTCAGCTGAAAACAAAGAGGAGGAGGCATGCCTGCTACAGGCTACAGCAGAAAAATCCATTGTATTTGCTATCTTCAGGAAGAGTCCTAAACCAAAACCTAGCAGACCACTTTCATGACTGGAATGTTTTTTAATCCCACCTCACATTTAAATGTAAACTATGCACCCGATTTTCTCAAGAGCTTAAGTCCCATTTTGGGTACTTCAAATAAGCATCTACAGGACAGTTGAGCTATTTCTGAAGTCTGGCCATAATAAGAAGTGTTGCATTCTTTTCAAAGGCTAGATTGCTTTATTCATCCATGGCTATTTGCTTTAACTTTAAAGAAATAATACCCTAAATCCTCTGAAAATATTACACATGAATTTCACATATTGTGAATATTTTCAGATCTAACAGATCCTCACAGATTTCTGGGATAATGCTGCCTAAAATGAAAACAGAGACAGATTTTGAAGGATAATTTTTTTTTTTTTTCTGAGCTCAAGTTATGTAAAACATCCAGACCCAGCAGAATTTTTTTGCTATCTTCTTGATAATATTAAGAGGACTTTTCAGCAGAAAAGAACCCAGCCAACACAAAGCTGGCCAGCTCAGACTCCTGGTCTGCACAGCTTCCAAGACAGGGTGAACACGCAGCTTTGCTTGATCAGTGCAACTTCTCCTTACAGAGGCCTGAATCCAGGGAAACTGACAGCAGAGAAGCATCCCACATGCGAAACAAACCAGAACAGTTTGTTTCCCCCACATACCCACTGTTTTCCTAAATGCTTTAAGCTATAACAACAGATGCTTTCAGAAGGAAACACCTCGGCCGAGGAAGCTGTATACTTTTAAGTCCTTGTCTGGCTAGAAATAAAGTTCTGTTTGGTTTTTTGGGTTTTATAAAGGATTTTTAACGAGGTGTAAAATTACTCTCAGAGTCGAGAGGAGAGGTTTCAAAGCAATGCTCAGAATCCCTGCCTTTGAAGATGAGCATCTCCAAACAAACCCAACAAGTGTCGAGTACATCTCGCTCCTTTGTTGTTGTTTCTAAGTGATGACTAGAAAGATCTGCGGACAGCAGCTCCAGTGCAGCCTGTTAGCGCCCAGCAACCGGCGGAGAGCAGGGAGCATCCCCAGCCTGGGGACTCAGTTTTCAGAGACTCCGGGGCCCGGAGAGTGACAACGAGTTTTAGAGCAGTTGGCAAAGTCCCTGCGGGGAGGGTGGACAGGGCTGCGTACCTCCGGCACCGACCTTCCCGCCTCGCGTGCGGGGGCCGGGCAGTCCGGGACCCGGCGGCTGGCAGGGGCGGCAGAGCCCGGCCCGGGGGGCTGTGCCGCCCGCCCCCGCCGGAGCAAGGGCGGCTCACGGCACGGAGGGATGGATGGCTCCGTCCTCTCGGGTCCCCTCCGCGACGCCCACGGGCGCACGCCCGGCATCCCCAGGGCAGGCGGCGGCGGAGGAGGAAGAGGAGGAGAAGGAAGGATGCCGGCCACCGTGCCAGGGATTTATTTACCCCGCCCGGCTCCTGGGCACGGAGACGGGAGGAGGGAGCATCACACTCACCTCTCCCCCACCATCAAAGAGCCCTTGACCCGTAGCCCCCGCAGCCGGGCCGAGGGGGACGGGGAGCAGAGGAGGCGTCCCCCCGCCGCCCTCCTCGGCTGGGGTCCCGCTCGGCTTCGGTGCGCCCCCACCTCCCGCCGCGGTGGGAGCCCTCCCTCCCCCCGGAGCCGCCCCTCTCCCCGTGCCCGGGGGAGGAGAGGGAGAGGAGGGGGCTGGGGGAGGGGAGCAGTTCGGGGCGAGAGAGAGGAGCCCGTTATTGGCCTACTTACCATCAATCGCCATGATCCCCGGCGGGGTGGGCCGTACCAAGCGGAGGGAGCGCACGCAGGAGAGGCGCTGCCGGGCGCCGCGGCTGCCAGGCGGGAGCGGCGG
>VYZP01025699.1:237-27106 GCA_013400635.1 Hypocryptadius cinnamomeus
GGGGGGGGAAGGCGGCAAGGGGCGAGGAGGAGAATGAGGATGATCGTGAGGAGGAGGATGAGGAGGAGCTGCGCGGCACGCGGCTCCCCGCCGCAGCCCCGCGCTGGGGACACGGGAGGTCACTGCAGAGCAGCAGTGACCGTCCCCCCACCGCCCCGGCCCGCTGTTCCACCGCCCGAGGAAATAGCTCGGGAACAATACACGGAAACCCACGGCAGAAGTGAGGCTCGGCAGGGCCCGCTGGGCGGGGCGGGTTTTGGTTGTGTTCCCCCGGGTCCCTCCGCGGGACTTTCTCTTGGTGGGCGAAACACCGTGGTGAGAGTGGAAGGTTCGTGAGGCCGGTGGTCAGCAGGGGTCAGAGACATAACAAATGATGCCCAGCCTGGCAACAGGTGAGACGCTATTTTAAAAGGATGCATCACGCTGCATGGATGTAGCAGGGATACCTTTTTAGCCAACAACAGCAACGTATTAAGTGACTTCTTCCATATGAGAGCAATTGAAATTACTCATTAGGAGGTTCGACCAACATAGACCGCATCCTTTCTGTCTCGCTTGTACACAGGGACAGCTGATGGCTGTCCCTAGGGAGCACGGATAAAACTAACGCTGGGGATTTCCATGCTTGCCATCCCCATTACCACAGTGACACAATGACTTCTCTCACAGAGTTGTCAGCCCTCCACAAGCAGTTGAATACTGTAGTACTCCATCTTCAAAATCTCCTTTGACCAAGTGGAATACCTTCACAACAAAATAAAACAATCACCTTTGATGAATTTTGGTACAGTTGCACACATGATTCTTCGTGCTCTAATGATTTAAGCACAATAGACTGAAACGTGTTCTCACACCATCCCTGACCAAAGGATTGACAGCAGAAAAATGTGCAGGTGTTACTGAGGGGCAGCCACCTTGACCCTGACCCATGTGTCCAGCCCCTGCCTAGACATAAGGTTAGGTCATAAATTAGTGGTTTATAAATGTTTTTATTCAGTATAAGGTTCTCTACTACATGCTCATTCTCCAGTAACTTATCTTTTTTCAAGCGCATTTGCTTGCTTCAGGTACTAAAATTGCATGGCATGACTAACTGCATACTTGATTGTAACCTTCTTCGTTTGTTGAGATGTAACAAAAATCCTGGATTCTTAAGGGTCTTCTCCCTTCCTTTTTGGAGGAATGTAAAGGTAAAAAATGAAGAAGTTCATTTGTTATATTCAGTGGAAAGGATGGATCAACAGTTATGTGCAAAACTTTATTATATAAATTAACAGTTAACTCTTCCAAAACCATCTCTGATATATCTGTACCTCTTCACTTTTTGTCATCTCTAACACTGGATGCAGTAAGTTCTCAACTGGTTATGCTTGACTGTTAAGATAACAAGTCAGTTTTACAGCTGAGTTGGCACGATAGACTTCTACAGAAGTGATTTTTTTAAACTTATGGTTGTTTTTTTTTTTATTTTGTCTTACAGTCCTTTAAACTCCTGGGATTTCTCGATGTTAAAAATGTTCCATGTGCACGAGAGTCAGTGCTCTATGGCTCCTTGGGGGCTTTAGTTATGGGTCTTGGACATTTTTTAGCAACTAGTAAGTACTTATTCCTTTTGGGTTTTGTTTATTTATTTGCAAGAAAAAAACCCCCTTTTATTTGCTGTTAGGTGTTATTAATAATGGGAAGTCATATAAGTTGTTTTCTCTAACTTTTCAGAAGATTTTTTTGGTTTTTTTTTCAGGCAGAGTCAGAAGATCCTGTGATGTTGCAGTTGGTAGCTATATTTGCACAATGTTAGGATACTGGTATGTAAAATGCTTCTTCAATTTTGACAGGCCTATGTTGGCTGAATTGTACAACATGATCCCTGTGTTTCAGTTTTCAGAAACAGTGTTTCATGTTGGTTTTGAAACCACAGTAAAAAACCTGCCTAGCAAAGCGTCCTCTTCCTTCTCACCAAAATACTTACCTTCTTTAAAGGAAAACATTTCACTGTGTTTGAATGTTTATGTTTATTTATATATTTTAAATACTTCCTATTGTTTCTTGAATTCTAAGCGATCAACTCCCTCCCTTATTTTGATTTTTCTTAATTATTCTTTCCTTTTTATACCCCATCCTTGTGTCCTAAATCCGAAGGCAGCATGCTTCATTTTACTAGCATTATCCCATGTGGTTGCAACTTTTCAGCTGCCTGAATGACTCTGGTTTGATACTGCCACTACTATAAAGCAGGGAATTGTGTTTCCTTTTCATCCCCTCCTCTAGGTTTTACTGCAGGTACAACTTGGCCCAGCAAAGGATCCGGCAAAGAATGCTTAAAGAAGGAATGAAAAACAGAATTTTATTTGAAGGCAGTTATCTTGATCCAGAAAAGAAACAAACTGGCAATGAAAGAAGCGATTCATAGGTTGCTCCGGAAGAGTTGTGGTTTAATACATCTTTGGGAAAAGGTGGTCCAAAAAAAAGTCAGTCTACACTGCAAGCCTGTGAGGTGTCTAAAACTGGTAAATCATGGTTTTCCTAGCAAATCTGAGCAGGAAATTCATAGTGAATCTGTTAAGTCAGTACAAACCTTGTTTTGTTTCATGTATGTATGTGACTGCACACATTTGGAATGACATCCTGTTAAACACCTGGGGGCTCGTGTGTCCTCTTCAGGGTCTCAGAGGATTAACAACAGTGATTTGGGACTGCTTTAACTTCCATTATAAACAGAGTGTGGTTTGTTTTAGCAAAGTTGTAATTACGTCTCATTTAAATATAGGAAAATATTTCCATCACCTGTTGAGTAAATGTGTCCTTCAATGCTATTATTAACAGTGCTGTTTGTGAAACAGGAATATTTGAACAGTAGGAGAAGGCTTTGCTTGTGCAAAGTGGGTGATAGCAGCCTTTGTAAGATTTCACCTGCAGGATAACCAGATAACTTACATACATTGTGAAGCTGAAGGATTTCCATCTTTGTTCTGTTTGAAACTATGAATAAAATCACACTTCAGAGCAGTCTAAACTATGTAAGTAAGTAATTTTTTACTTCATTAAAAATCTTGCTACTTAAGATACTTCCTTACTATTTGTGGAATCATAATCTACATTATTTGTAAGTAGCAATGTTTGTTTTGTCTTTCATTTTTTTCTTTAAAGGCATGTTCTACAGTGATTTTTCAGTTAAAAGAAATATCAGTACATAATGTCAAGGAAACCATCTTATTTGGAAATACAGTGTTAGGTCTAATAGCATATTGGTAAAAAGATGAGTGATGACATCACTCGCTTCTGCCTGCACGAGTGACACAATGTTTTTCTTTTTTCATACAATGATTTATGGTCTATTATGCTGTAAGCACTTTCTGGTCTAAAGGCGTGTCACCAACCAAAAATAGTCCTTTTCCCCCACCCTGTACTTAGTCTGAGAGAGTTTGTGATCTGTTGTTAACTCACATTAGTGCAGGGAGGTTTGAAAATCCAGATGTTAACAGCAGTATTGCGCCACTTATTTATTTGGAAATACACTAGAGAGCACTGAACAAACATGCTATTTACATTGAGAAAATTAAACTTCTACCCTCTGTGGATTAGCTTCTTACAAGAAGAAAACAAACACAAATTTTGCCCCTCTATTGCTCATGTTTGTTCTGAAGGAAACAAAGATAAATTTTATTGAAGACATTGACTTCAATGTTTTATATAAAAAGTCTTCAGAAGAATTAATGCAATGAAACACTTACTGTCCTCACTGCAAAATCCAAACTGAGAGTTAATTGGTAGCTACTTCAGAAGAGAAAAGTGTTTCCCCTGGTTCTGTTCTGGGTGGGGGGCCAAGGGGACACAGGAGGCTTCTCCTCCTTGGGTTGGAAGCTGTTGCTTCGTAAAGCCCTTGGAGCAGCAGTGGGAAACTGAGCGAGCCATGAAGCTGGCCTTAACAAGCTCCTGTTTTAATACATGGTTGAGTTCTTTCCTATCTGAACTAAGAAAAGAAAGTGCAACCTAAGCAGGGGGTCTTTTGGCTGCAAGGTCATAGGTCAGCTGGGGGGTTTAGGCAACAAAAGCACAGGGATGAAAATTTACTCTTTGGCAAAGAGCAGTTGTAGAGAGAGAAGTGAAGGGTGTTTTGTGCTGATGGGAAAGAAGTTAGCATGTGCATAATGGCATCCTACAAAACACACAAATACTGTGACTGGTGAGAAAGTAGAAGCAGCATTGTGATACTGTGTATGTAAAAAAAAATCTGGGGAAAATTGCAGCATTAAATCCTCTCTGGTGTTAATTTGTGTCAGTATAAGTTACTGTATTTAAGGATATTAGCCCAACAGCAGCTTAACTACAGTTTTAGCAGTAACTGTGAAATGCTAGCTGTAGCTGCATTGTGTAGATAACTCATCTAATACTTCTGCTTCACTGTGCAGAGTGTAAAATGAGCATGCCAGATGTTCACAGAAAAACCGGGGAAGAGGCAGTGTGCAGGCAGCCTGGCCAGCACATTGGAGCTTCAGTGTTTACTAAAACTTGAGGTGGAATTAACTGAAAGTCGAGGCCTTTGCTGAATAGGGCAGGGCAGGGATATAAGACAAGGAAGCAGTGAGCAGGACTCCATTGGTGTGAAAGGGGTGCCTGCAACAGCAGAGGGAAGAATGCTCATGGTCAAACACGCAGGAGAAAAAGTCTGGCATAATTCCTCAAAGTGCTGGCTCCAGCTGCTTCTGTGCCAGCTATGGAGAGTGAATTGAAAGTGACTGATGGGTTAGCCCAATTAAAGAGTGAGAGACAGGATAAAACAAAAAATCTCAAAGCTATTAGTTGTCATAAATTAGGATACATTGACAAGAAAACAAAAATTTCTGTTATTTAAGTAATTCTTAAATTTGAAAACAGTGATATAACTATTTTTTTTAATTATTGAGTTGTATCCCTATTTATCTGTTACTGCTAATTTCATAAATCTTAAGTCATTGGTGGAAATGTGTAGCATGCCTCTGTATTTATTATCAGACTTGAAATGTAAAAGAATTGCAGCTAATGACAGATACGATAGTGTTTGCTTTGCTTTGCCTAAATTAAAACTTTCCAGACAGTTACTAGGATGGAAAAGAAAAAAATAATTTTTAAGATGTTTGGTTTTTAGCCCCCTCAGAATAAACCATAAAAAGGGAGAGAATGAAGTTTAGCAACTTGAAACTGTAAGTTGTTAAAACCCTGTTTATTTTAGCGACAGTTATGTTACTTGGTCACTGAGCGGTGACTGACAAGAAGTTTTTATCCCTGAAGCTAGGGAAATCCTTCCTTAAGGCAACCTAAACCACCAGCAAAATAGAGAGATGGGTTTATGGCCCCTTTGCTCCTCCACACCTTTCTCTTCCTGTTCCCTGCAGTAGCGATAGTCTTGGAAAAGGCATTTGCAGCCTCCTCCAGCAGGAGCACACACTTGGGACTCGGCAGTGGCCAGAGGCCACTTGTGCAAGGTGTGTCCTCCAGGTCCTTCGGGAAGGGAAGTCAGTGTGCGAGGCACCAGGCTGAAACCTGGAGATCTAAGGTTAATTGCCAGCCCCATTCCCAGAGCTGCATGTGATCAGGTGCCTTCAGTGCCTCTCACAGGTGCAAATGTCCTTCTTCAGCCACTGACAGGCTCAAAACCCATGAACGTTTCTGAAGGTGACAGCACAGGTAATTACAGTTGCCATCCCAAACTTGTCATTTACCTCTTTACCCAAGCAGAGATTTTAGGGAGATGTTGGCCCTCTCTGCATTTTGCAGGCTTCCAGACTCTGTGTGTCACCGCCCACCCCAAGTCCTCAAGTGCTGCAAAGGAAAGGTCATCTCCCGTCACTGAGCCTGGCTTTTGGTAGGTTTTTTTATTTGGGCTGGAGGAAGTACGTTTGTTATTTCTGGTATAAGCAATGCAGGTAACAATGAAGTACTGTGTGAATTCAGCTGTAATGAGCTCCCAAGCAAAATATTTTCTCCAGCTTAGTAGACTAATTCCCATACTTCTCTTGTTCCTATCCAGACATTTAGCTCAAGAGCTCAGTGGTTACCAATGAAAGTTGTTTGCTTGGTCCATTTAACTCTTGAAACAATATGTTGTTCTTGCCTTGGAAAACTGATCAAAACTAAGTTTTGCATTATATTCAGATGCTCAAGAAGATGGTCCTTTGATTTTTTTTTTTTTTTCCCCCATAAGTGAAGAAACAAGAACTAATTCCATATGAGAAGTGGAACTGAGTTTTAGTCAATGTGACTCAAGGCCTTGGAACAGGTAACTTTCTTACATTTAAAATTAAAATATTACATTAAGCATGTACAGCTGCTAAACCTTCAGAGGGTGGTGGAGGAGGAGGGTAATGAGAGGCAGAACCTTGGATGACAGTTTGAGGAAAACACACTTTCGTTCATGGCTAACAGCACCCTGACTAAGGGTAGGTCCCCTCTTTTTCACACACTCTTTTGGTTTTTTTCTGCTTGAGTTCATAGTTTGCCTGAGAGCCATCCAGCAGGGGGTCTGCCTGTTCCTTTGGGAATAGGTCACGGCATCCTTATGTCTGCTTGTTTTCAAGATTAAGAGCAGTTTGTTCTGAGGCTATTTTAATCTTGCCAGCTTCTGTCATCTGTCATGAGCAAGAGTGCGTCAAAACCCTCAACTCCCCTGAACATGCCAGGAGCCCTCTGGCAGTACCTAAAATGTACCATGGGAGTGGGCAATTACCACAGCAGGGATCTTTCTCTTTAGACTGGCCTCAGCTCCAAAAATACCCAGATTTTGTAGAATGGTGATCTGCTTAACAGAAACAAAGATTGCCCCTTTTCCTGTTCTGGAGAGAAGGAAGCACATGCTTTGTATATTTTTTAAACTCCTTCTTTGTTTTGTCAAATGCTGTAACAAAGAGCAGCAGGTGTGCTCTCAGCCAAAGTGAATTTTCTCTCTAGACAACAGATCTTCATCTCTCCTATTAATGGCAAATGGCTTGTGATAACTCTGGTGCTCACAGTGTGCTTTTATCCATGACACATCTTGGTCTTCAGTCCTGCATATACATGCGTGGCAGGTCTTCGGAGTTCACTTACAAGCTTTACAGCTCTAGCTGATATTCTTGCTTTCTGTCATCCAGGTCAAGAGTTCTTACCACCTTTACCTTTGCCAGGTGGCCACAGTGAGAGCTTTCTCCACGATGTCATCACTGTGACACTGCACAGATGCTGTGGAAACAGGATGAGAGATGCAGCCCACCTGCCATTGCTCTTTGTTATGTTACTTAAGCAATTAAAGGGAAGCTAATACCCCTTCCTTTCAGGAAATGTTCAGGCTGTGGCTGAGATAGTGGCAATATCTCTGAAGATGAAAAGCCAATAACAGGTTTATTACTGGACTGATACATTTCCACAAATGGCTGTTGCAAGAGTCCTTCATAGAGCAAATACAGAGCAAAAAAAATTCTGACAGCCTGTTCCTCAAAATACAGAGGAAAGTACCCTATTCAGACCCCGCAAAGAAATCTGGAGCTACCAGTGATTGTTACATGCTGTGCTTATAATGCTTTCATCCAGTATTTAAAGCCCTTGAGGGCTGTCCTGAGGCAGCACTGGGAGGCCATGACAGAACTTATTTGACTCCGTTTCTTAGCTCTGATAGTATCCCAGTGTCATATTCTTCCATTACTGCCTACTGAGACTCCCAGGTGGATAAAAAGAGCTCAGCCTTTTCTTTCTAAACCTCACAAGGTCCCCTTGAACCAGTACCATAGAGGGCTTCTTACACCCGCTAACAAGCACAATGGCCCTCTCCTTCCCAAAAGCCAGTCAGCATTAATTTCTACTCAGAAATTTCTCTAACACCATTCATCCTGCTGGGGACACCATACCTCAGTCTGTACATCTCTGTCACCCACACCTGAGCTCTGCAAGAGACTTATCCCAAGAGCACCTAAGTGGGTCACAGAGTGGCACCTTCCAGATGGCCAGGAAGCTGCTCCTCGGAGCACGGCTCGGTTCCAGCAGAGCGAGGGGTGCCCTCGCACATGGCTGTGTGGACACGCACGTGCAGCCATGCTCCCCACGCTTCAGGAATGCTGGGAGATGCCACAAATCACAGCTCTGTGTGAAGTCACAAACTCCTGGTATGGCACCAAACCGGAAAAAAATTCAGAGGGGTTTAGATAATGATATAGCAGCAGCAGCACGGTCCGTCTACCGAAGGCCTCCTGTGGTATCCATGCTAATTGGAATACAGCCACCATACGAGGAGGAGCCCATGCACTCCCTCCCTTCCCCCACCAGACCTTCAGTTGCTTTCCACACTGTAATCTTCCCTGGTTTGTTCTGGAACTAGAGAAGGATAGTTGTACTTGGTAAATAATGGACCTTTCAAGGCAGTAAGTACCTATAAAAACAAGATCATTCCTGAAGACTTTTCTTCATTGTCTGCAAGAATCTGCTGAAAGAAACGGTTGGAGTCTCTCGTTTCCCTTCTGCGGGTGTTTCCTTAAAGGAAAAAAAACAAAAAAGGGTTGGCCGGCTGCCAGGCTGTGGAGGCACATAAATATCCTGGGACTGTGCCAAGGCAGCCGCTGAAGCGGCAGCAGCAGCAGCAGCAGCCCCCTCCCAGGAATGTCCGGGAGCCGCTGATTTTCAGGAAGTGTCTCCTGGCCTCCACCACCTTCTCCATCGCCAAGCAGGGCTGGGCTCAGCGTGCAGCCCTGCGGACTGGAGCACTGGATCACACTGATTGCTCCCACCTCCTTCCCTTTGCAGGAAGCAGCTCCTATTGCAGCCACATACGGGAGCCAGCCAGTCATCTCGAGCTTTGGCAGCTGCTGTGATGCTTGGTGGGCGCTGCTCCACACAGGAGATAATTCTTGTAACAAAGGGGCAGGCAAGTTCCTGCAAAAAGTGTGATTGATAGAATATCCTAGGTCTGGGATCCAAATACCCAGATGGTGACATTTAAATATTGTGTTCACTGATACTTAAGTATTGAAGTAGTTCTTACTGAGCTATCACAGCTGCTTTCTCCAAGGTCTCAGGCTAAACAGGGTGAACACACAAGACATTTAATTTGCACAAGTAATTTACAACTAATGTTTCTTTTTGAGGTGCTTGTCTCACTATTTAACAATAGGTTAGATCTTATTGTTGTTGTTGTTTTATAGGGCAGCTGCTTGCCTGATGGAATGTCCACTAGAGGCTGGGAAGCAGTTAGCTGAATCACAGTCCTGCTGAAGAGGATAGGACTTACAGTAGCTGCCAAGTTGAATGTGGGCCAGGAGAGTGTTCTCTCTGCAAATAAGTCAGCCTGCAGTCTGAGCTCCATCAGGAAATATGTGGCCAGTGAATGCAGAGATGCATTTATCCACCAGTACTGACACTGCTGAGCAGTGCATTAATATTGCTGCCCAGCTTTGGGCTTCTTGCTCAACAAGGATGTCAAAAAACTGCAGAGACGCCAGTGATGGGCTCCTAAGGTGTCCACGGAGCTCAAGCCCTGCCCCCTGGAAAGACAGTGCAAGGAGCTGAATTTAGTCTGTGGGGTGACCTAGTGAGAGCCTAGTATTATCTGCAGGACAGTTACAAAGACAGAGCCAAACATCTCCTGATAGCTGCAGGAGATGGGGTAGGGGCAATGGCCACAAACTCCAGCTTGGGGGCTCCAGGCCAGGCAGGAGGACAGGCCTGGTTTACTCTGAGGGCAGTGCACTGGGCAGCCCAGAGAGGCCATTTCCACCCTTTGCAGGTTTTTAAGCATCTCTAGACAAAGCCCCAGCTGACCTGAGCACAGGTGCCAGTCCTCCTGCAAGTGGGAGGATGGACTGACTCCATGTCCAGAAGCAAATCTCTATGATTTGCTACAGAGACACAGAGAATCTGCAAAACCCAAGGCAAGAAAAGCCCAGTGCCATGCAAAGGACAGCCTTTTTGAAGAGCATTCCTTTCTGCTTTCAGGAATTGTTCTCTCCAATGCTGTGTTCCCAGGCTGGGTGGGAGGCCCCACAGCATCGCAGGTGCTCTGGCAGCACATAGCAGAGCAGACATAGGGAGCACATAGCAGAGAAAACAAAGTGTGCAGCATGTGGAGGTGCCAGGCTTTGGGAACACAGCTCTGCTGCTCACAACCTGCATGTGATGCTGCGTGTGGACTCACCTGTGGTAGCTCAACTTTTGTGAGTCTTGTTTCTCAGCAAACCCCAAATGTGAGCAAACCCCAAGTGTCACTTCTTTCAGAAAAAGATATTACAAGTAAAACCTCCTTTGCGACTTACTCATCTCTTTCCCCCATCTCTCACTACTTTCTTACTGCAAAGACAAAAGTCCTTTTACAATATAAAGCTTATCTTACCTGCTTGCTCAACAGCCCCACAAAGCTGAAAGTTCAGCAGAGCCCGAATATAGCTCTAGCTTGCATATGAGTAGGTTACATGGAAGATGAAAAGAGAGAATCAGACCTTTCCTGCATCTCCCACCTTGTGAACAATCACTGATATTTTAAATGTGTATTTATGTCCAGGGAGATCTTCAGTACCATCCTGGGCCCATTCTGGGCCTTTTAATTTTGCAACTGTCTTGGGCATCAGCACCATTTCAGAACTCTGCATGTCTAAGGCAAACAAATCTTTGTTAATACCTGGAGGAAAACCTCCAGAGCACAGAGTGGCAGAAGAGTTATTGCAGGCTAATGTGACATAAGCAAAGGCCACACTAAGACTAGAGGACACATACTTGCTTTTATATGCCATAGGAATTATCAGAGGTGTCCTAGTAAGCAGCCATCTGATCCTAACTAAGGGAGAGTTAACACTGGGAGAACAAGTACCCTTTCAATCTTTTTGTGCTAACCAGGCAGCAGATCCCCCCATCATTAGTAGAAATTGAATCTACCGTGGGCTACCAAGTTGTAAAAAATTTTTGAGCATGAAAAGGTTTGAGGGAAATCTGAGTTGTCTTACCCATAGTTTTGATTTTAGTAACTTCTAGGACCAAAAGTACTCAGTAGATCAAAGATTGTCTACTAAACCAGAAGAGATAAAAACTTGCTCTAAAGTAACACTTGCATATCAAGTCACCCACAAGTAATTGTATTTCTAGGTTTTTTACACTTGCCTTTGTTTTTTTGCTATTGATGTTGACAACATGTTAAACATTGAGCATCTTTTTTAAGCTACAGCTAAGTTTACATAGCAACCAACATAGCTGAATCCTCCTGCCACTCCCAGTACTGGCAGAAAGACAAACTAAGGCAAGAGTCACAACCAGAGTAATTGCTGGCCAAGTCCTGATTTCAGCCAGTTCCCTGTAAGGGTTGGCTCTGGAGAGGCTTTCTGTGCTGGAGGAGATGGCTGGTGCCTAACAAAGCACCAGGGAGGAGGATGTGCGTGAGAGAGGCGCCGCTCTAACTTCACCACAGCCGGGCTGTTACACACCCGACTTACAAAGCTGCTCTTCTGAGTTTCCACTTGCTCCTCAGCAGCTTTTTCTGACACCCTGGAGCTTTCCCCATCTTCCACAGTGTTTTGGGCCAAGTTGTCTCCAGCTCTGCTTACTCCTCCCTGGCTAGTTCACAAATACAGCGTGTGCACGCTTCCTTGCTTGGGAAAGCCCAGCCCCTAGCAGCTAACATCTGCAGAAGTGTCAAAGTATTTCACGTCTCTGCAACTCAGTTTGATTTCTTTGTGGCTTTGCCTGAGGTTGCCCTGTTAGAAAGCACTGGCCTAGTTTTTCAAAAGGTCATGGACAAGGAAACTTCCTAATCTTAAAATATGACTTCATCACCTATTTCTATTAAAAGCAGTGCTTGGAGTGTTGCAAGAAAAAAAAAAATATTAGTGGCTTACATCATAAGAATTTTTCTTTCAATGCGAGTGGCTTGGACTGCACAGGACGTAGCCAGAAGACTGATTTAATTCATTCCACTATCAGAAAAAGTGGGCACAACGTCTAAAAATCTCTTTGCTGCTGCGCTGTCCTGCAGTAGGCACAGAAAGGAGCTCGTGTACAGGTGCCACTTACACTGAGCTCCTACACACAGGTGGCAGCACTGCCGAGTGCTCTCGGTGCAGCAGACGAAGCAGCCCAGCACACTGGAAAAGCCAGCTCCCGACAGCAGAGCCGGGGTGTGGGGACAGGGATCTCGTAAGCCCCCCCAGAACCAAAGCCTGCCCCTGATGTCCCACAGCTGAGTCTGTTTAAAAAGTCCTCTCACGCAGGACACATCCCCTCGCCAAGACCGTGGCGTGTCGGGGAAGCACCTCCATGTACACAGTGTGTGTCCTAGCGACTGTTACTAGCAAAGGCAGAAATACAGCTGGAGTTTATTTGGTTGTTAACCGGGCGCTTCCTCCCGGGACACGCAGCACAGCCCTGCCTTGAGCCTGCAGCTCAGCGCGCACGGCCCCCTCGGGCAAGGCGGGGCGGCCAGAGCCCGCTGAAGGATGCATGAGACGGCAGCTGCTGCATCACACAGGGCTGCAAGGAGAGCACCACCAGCAGCACTGGCACCATGTGCCATAGTCCCATTGTCACAGAGCTGAGCCCGAAGCTACCCAAGTTTGTACTCTGTTAGGAAAAAAACCCCATCTCAGGTAGAAAAAGCCAAACCCAGTTTGCACTCCAAAAGGAAAAGCACCCCAAAACACGAGCCCAAACCCCAGTGCTGTATGCCACTATCTGTGCTGCTCTAATCCAAGTACTTTCCTGCATGTAAACAAACCCTTGTAAGCTGCAAGAAATCACTGAACGTGACAGATGGCTCAGCCCTCTCATTTTGGCAATGTACAGCTCTGCCCTTCTCACCTTTCTATAGCCACCAGCTAAGTTTTGTATTGTCCCTTTTAAATGCAAACTGTGGGGTTTTTGGTATTAGTGACTCTTTGGGCAACTGCTTCTCTATAAAAGCCATTTTCACATGGCAAAATAAATCCCTACTCTAGCAATATTCAGAGCTACGTTGAGAGTGTGTGGGCAGGCCCAGGCTGAATACATGGCTCCATGCAAGTGCTGCTCTCCACTCAACTGTGACAAATCACGAGCAGGATGTACGTGGACTTTTCCACCCCCTCTCTGAGTTACACGTGTCCCAGGTAGAGCATGTGCTGAAGCTTTTTGAATTCTGTTCCTCAGACAGTGCTGAACTTACCAAAACAGCTTTTGTTGTAGAGGAGTATTTTTAATAGAAACAGGATACTCCTTTTTGAGTGTGAGAGTTGAAGCATCTCAGGTGTGGCTGTTTTGTTGGTTTTGTTTTTTTTTTTTTAAACACCATACAGCAAAGAAACTGAAAACAAAACATCCCAGACTTTTGAATTGAAATACAGGCTTTACAACCACATAGTAAGTGTAGGCTCTTATATTTTAGTTTAAGACTATATCATTTTATAGAGTACCAAAATAAGCAAAGGATCAGCACTCCATACAAAGTGTTAGTTCTTGTGAGGAGGGTAGAAGGGAAATGGGACTTTAATTACACTAAATTTTTTTCTGCAAGTCTAAAGAAAACTCCATTTCAGCAAAACATATTTGGGTTTCAACTCCCCAAATTTCATTAAATAATGTTTCTTTTAAGACAATTTACATTTTTCTCATTCAAAGTAAAGGGATGATTTAAAGCACTATTAACAAGGAGGTGGTGCTGTTAATGTTTAATGTCAATATGCAATGGCATCTGCTATAAAGGCTAGAAGAGCAACACAAGTTTATCTTTACTTCTGAAGACTACTAGAAATTGACTAACACTGGAGAAAGGTTTCAAGCACAGCACACGACTCTAGCTCTAGGCTGCTGCCAGGAAGCCTCTGCTAGTCCATACACTGCCACGGGGACTGCCAGCACACTGCAGGGCCCTGATGGTGGCAGTGGCACATGTTCTCACGTGTGTACCCCATGTCCCTCTTTCAATGGGTACATCTTTTCCTTGTCTTATGGCATTAGAACGCAAGTTAGCAGCTAACATTGCCACTACAATTTTACAGAAGCATAAAGCTGAACAAAATAGCAGTTAAAACAAATTGAAGCTCTGTTAAAACTCCATGACAATCCTTCCTCCTGTCCTACTCCCTGTCCAAATCCTTCCCCTGCTCCTACCCTAATGTCTATTTTACAATAAAGAGGTTAAGTGGATTTACATGATGCAAGCGCAACTCAAAGACTTTTGCCCTATACATATAACCATGTTAAACTGTGAATCATACATGTGATAGATCTCTAACAGAGCAACCACCAGTTTTTTTAAAGAAACACAAGTATTCCAGCATGTACAGTAATGAGTTTAAAACTGTCCAACATCGTCGCTTTCATACATTCTCTTCCTCTTTATAGCATTAGCGGGATTTTAGACCTTGATGGCGACAATCCCAAACAAGAGTAAAATGAATTTATTTTATTGCAAACAAACGTCTAGAGTTAAACTTCTCCACCCACTTTCTTTAAAGAGAAAAGGAATCAGCAGGCTAAGGAGATACACCCATTTGAGAATTGACATGATTAAAAATTAAGATATAAAATGGGTGACTCACAGTTTCATTAGCTTACAAAATGGTGGAGGTAACTACTACAAGCACACTAGGTATACAGTATTTTGTGGGGAAAGAGTTATACAGACACACAGCTAACTTCATATAGATCCCATTAGACAACTGGATTTACAACAAGTTTTGTTTAATAAGAAATGGGCAAAGCCAGCTTCTTTTCAGAATCAAAATGCAGAACAAATGGAAAAAAAAATTATGGTGTTGTACCTTCACAAGTTTGAGCCTCCACAAATAAAGCAACCGAGTTTTACAACTTTAAGAGCTTCTACATACACTCCACCATCACTATTTAGCCCCAGGTTTTCCTCTTTGTCCCCAACATCTTATTGAGTTCCAAATGTTACAAAAAAGTCCTAGTTATTGCCAGAAACTTTTGCCTCCCCCTCCTCCCCTCCCCACCCAAGAGCTTCATAGAGAGGATGGAGTGTAATAGGGAGCTTTACATAATCTCATGGTATTTGAGGGCTACGAAGATGCCTCCATACGAATCTGGTTGCTAACATTTCTATCATATTGTGACATGACTCACGACTGTTTCTTAGAAATTGGGGGATGGGGAAAAAGGAGAAAATTCTTTAATAAAAAGACACCAGGTACAAAGCAACGTTTTACTTTTGTTGTGGTAAAAAAAAAGTCACATTTTACAGATAAAATGTAGAACCCTGAAATACTGACACATTCTCTTTTCGTGCACAATGCTGAGGTTCTCTTACGAATCACTTTAAAACTGCAATTAAAAATGTACAAAAAAAGAAAAGAAAAAATCAACCCACAAAGCTTCTAAAAAAGGAACCCGCAGGCACTTCCTCTTGTGGAATGTTTAAAAAGTTAGCCTACTAAAGAAAACAGTCGACTTCTTGTGAAGGTTTTGGAGAAAAATGTATCAGTTCATTTATTTGGGTATTCAATAATATCCTTGGTGATAATGCTGACTCCATGGCTTCTGACCCCAGAATTGCTGCAACAGATTAATAAATAGTTAGTTTTAACCTGCAATCACATAATGGTTAAGTTTCTTAATTGGGGGAAAAAAAAAAGAGAAAAGCATTTAACAAACATCTAGTTCCCCTGGAACTTGAGAAGATTAAAGTCCTCTCCAATAGCAGCAAGCTCCTGAACAACTGAAGGCAGTTAAAAGTTCACTTCACAGCAGTAATGTGAAGCCAAGTACCACATACCATTAAGAACATTAAGCCACAGCTGGTATTTGATATATCAAGATCATCAAGGCAGATTAAGTTTTGCACAGGAAACTATTTATAGTGATATTACCTAGCATTAGAAGATTTTGCTATCCACTTTTGACTATGCATCTCTTTTAGTCAGCATTTTGCAACATTCAAGTTAACAATCAGTAAAAAGGTAAAGCTGGGACTACTTACACCCTGCTGCCACTGGTTGTAGCCCTGAGATTGGTTTTTGTAGCCACGATTATTTCCCCTTCCTCTGAAGTTCTGCAAGAGGACAACAGTTTTTAACTACTTTGTCTGTATGCATTTTTTAGCAGTGCCCTAATACCAATCTTTATTACCACCAAAACATCACACACCATATAGAAGTATCAGCTCCAGGTTAATAGAAAAACGCACCACCAAAAAATCCCTCCCTGAAAAACACTAAAATACCAAAAGCCTCCTTCCTCCCCTCTAAGCAACTGCTTTTTTAAGCATAGGGCAAGAACCTCAGAATTAATAAACCAGTTTGAAGTGTTGTTGCCTGGTCTGGAAAGCTGGCTAATCCAGTTTTGACTCACCCTATTTCCAGCTGCTAAATGCACCAGGACAACTAAAAATACAAGAGCTTGTCTATTTTTAGTTAGGAAAGGTTGTAGTTGCTACAAGGATATGTTATCTGATCAGACAAAAGGATATGGGTCACACAACTGAAAATAGACGAGCTAGCCCACAAAACTTCAACAGAAGTAATGGTACAACAAAAGGACATTGATACAAGCAGATAAAATTTTGATTTTCCCCTGTTTGTCAGTATTAGGCAAACCTGAGCCATGTTTACTGGTTTGGGCTCCATCTGCTGGCTCTTCAGTAATCCCAGTTTTGTTTTTCCAATACTTCCACCGATATTCCATCAGGTAAGATCTAGGCTAGTGTGTCTTTACTAGTTGCATTTGATACCAGACACCAAAACAAAGACTCTGTGCAGAGCTATTTTCAGAAAGTTCTCTACATGTTTGATAAAAATACACTTTGACCCTCAGGCCAAACAACAGTTACTATTATTGGGGAAGAGGAAGAAACACACAAAAAACCAGAGACCAGCCTTCACACACACGCACCAGCAGTCTTCATTTTTAACAGGACAGAGCCCTAACATGAACCCCCTGGATGAGCAGTTGTTATACAACATTCAGAGCCCTGGGCACATGCACTAAACTAGAAGGGCCTTGCAGCACGGCATCAATGTAGCACCACAACCAACCCTGTGACTCCTCACAGGCACCAGAGCTGTCATCAACATCCAAAGTACTGTAGTTCAACTAGTCAGTGCCCCCCTCAAAGCATCACCTGGTTGTAGTTTCCCCTGTTGGGCATTCCACCTCTGTTATAGTTTCCTCTGTTTGAGTAACCACCTCTGCTTGGAAAGACAGGGCCACGAGGATAGGGGTAGCCAATTGCTCCGCTGCTGCCACCGCCACCACCGCCACCTCCACCACCTCGCTGAGGCATGTTGCCTCCCCTCCTGTTGTATCCACCACGATTGCCAGGCACTGCAAGGGAGAGAGCTACTTTAATCAAGTAATTGTTAGGTCTTACGTTATTTCCTACATGAAGATGAACAGTGCAATCCAAGGTCTGACAAGCCTCTCATTTAAGCTGGACAATTAACTATGCACTAAAATGTTAAACTTACTGAAATTGAGATCAAGGTTCCCACTATATAATAATTGCAATGCAAGTACTACAACCTTTTTCCCCAGCAGCAGCAACCTCCAGAAGTCACAGATTTATTTCTAGGCTCACCTCCTCCTCTGAAGTTGCCCCGCATGTTGAATCCTCCACGTCCTCTCTGACCCCTATTAAATTGATTTTTATTGCTCTTCTTGTTCTTCTTTGAGCCAGTGTTCTGTTTCTTTTCTGGTGGAAGAGCTTTCTTACTTTCTTCTTTATACTGTTCCAAAAGCTTCTGAGCTTCTTCTTTTTGCAACTCTACATAGATTATTTCATCAAAACATTCTGCTACCTCTGGCAGTGTGAAGTTCCCTATAATTGCAAAAACACTGAGTATTCAGCATCTACATTCAGCTATAATCAAAGCCGCAATTTAACCACCTTTCCCCCATTCTTCCTCCCACCCTCTGCATCCCTTCAGCATATGGACAAAATTACATAATCTGAGCATTTACGAAATATAACAGTGACAAAGGAAATAAACAGGTCTTCATGGAGTTGCCAGTACTGTTCCAAACCTCGAAAACATTCTGCCTATCTTTTTTTTTCTTTTATAAGCCTCCACTCAGAACACCAGTTTCTGCCAAATATGTCACATATATAGGGCACTTTATGCCAAGACAGCTTTGTGCATCTGCATGAAGCGTATCACCATAACTGAGTAGTGTTAAGGACTGCAGCAGAGGGAACACAATATAGTGTTATCCTACCAAGTTACAATAGTCTTCCAGTTTTGTATAAGTACAACTGTTTAAGATAAAGTGGTTTTTTAGACTTCACGTTTACTTAATCCTTTAAACAGATACTCAGCATCCTAAAACACAGTATAGGATTATGTTCCATGCCTTTCATTTTGAGAACTGCATGCTCTGGAAGATCTTTTCCCTCCACCTCTGCCTTCTTTTGTGTTCTTTGCTTGTAGTCTTCATCTTTTGGGCAAACAACAACTGCTTTGCGCTGGAAGCCTGCAAACAGGCACATTTTTCTCCTCTGCGCAGCTGCAGACACATTTGTCTGAAAAAAATGCAGTAACTTACTACACGTAGCTGTCATTGTAAGAGTTAAGGAAGTCAACTTATGGTGTATAGACTTCACCTCTACAAGAGCTTGCAATGAAGTTTACAAATAACTGGACATAAAGATGCTGCATAATGCAAAGTTACGAGCTCGTATCAATGTGTTAAAACACTTCCTCCCACATCCCATAAATCTAGAGAAGTTCAGACAAGCATTTGTAGTAATATCTCAACTTTGTGTCCCCTGAATGAGTAGTAAGTCAGCAACTGAAACAACTGCTATTATAATATAACTTTAATCCCAATTAATTACTACAATACAGCCTATAAAAAAATTCCTTAACCGTTTTTCACTGAAGCTTCTACCTGATCCAAAATGAAATTCCGCTTCTTACGAGCTGCAATCTCAATGAATTTTCCAAGACACTGTGGAGCTCTCTGCAACAGTGTGTTGAGCTTTCCAGTGTCTGCCATCTGACGCTTAAAACCTGCAACCTATGGAGAAATTTCCCAGAGTTACACAGTGTAGTCCTGATACACGTGGCTGACATTCTTTGCTAAATGCTTTCCACCACGCTTCAAAGGTTGTTCAATTCAAGGCCACAACTGCTGCAAACTCGTAACTGAAATTCTCAACCCTCCATAGAACACAAGAGATTTATAAACAAAGACTCCACAAGAATTGGTACCATTCAGTTCAAGGTATACTCATCACAATACTAATTCCAGCTCTGAGAACAGTGATGTATACAGAAATAGAAATACATTCAATAGTCAACAATAACTATTTCTTAAATTTTACCACTAAAAAGCTTCTGAATCCTGTCATGTGTGAATCAGCAGCTCAGCAAGGTAGTAAAATCTTTACACAGAACCATTAGGTTGGGAAAGACCTTTGAGATCACTGAGTCCAACACCACCTTCTCAACCAGAACATGGCACTAAGGGCCACAGCCAGTCTTTTCTTCAATACAAATGGTCACTAGCTAACTAATAGCCAGCTTCTTTGATACAAAAAAACCCCATGGCAAGCAAAGACATGTATGTACAGCAAGTTTTCAGTATATCACAAAATAAAATGTCTTATCACTTACCATCATTTTGTCCATAATAGTATTTGTCCCAAGAATATTGTATTTTCCAGGATTTGCTGCTGCATGTTTGGTAACCCATGTAGTCTTGCCAGCTCCTGGCAAGCCAATCATCATCACCACCTATGACAAAAAATTCTGTATCTGAGATACTAATTCAAAGATTTTCTTTAATACACAACTTAGCCCAGCAAGCCTAACGGATACAGAGGGGGGATGTGGGGGTCTTGGAGGTGGGGAAGGTAGTGGTAGTAAATAGGCCACAAGACACTAAGTATTAAAGTTCCCAAACAAAAATGTCAGAGTGAGGTGGAGCAGTCACCATAACTCTAACCATTTCCATCCATGTGCTTTAACAACTTTTGAGATCATCAGAAGAAACTTACTTCACAATCTTTCTTTTGCTCAGGTCCCTTTGGTCCTCGGACCCTATCCTCCAGGGGGACCTTCTGGATGAAGGTGTACTCTTCAGGTACAGGGAAGTAGGGTTCCTCCTTCTGACCAAAGTTAAACTCAACCGCGCAGTTATGGCAGAGAACATGTGGAAAGAGTGGTCGCCCATCAAGAACTTCCTTGCTTATTTTGAATGCAACACCAAGCTCTTGTCCATTCTTGGAATATGAGAGTTCCACTTCATCACCATCAAAATTCTGTTTTTCAGACAAAGCATTATTTTGGATAAAATTAACTCACTTTATACAGTTAATTAGTCACTTCACTCTACCAGCTATGTTGACTCAACTTCTGTAACACTGTTATTTCATAAAGGAACTAAAACCAATTTTCTCTTCTAATGAGTCACTGTCAATGATCATTTTGTTCAAGATCTGATTTTTTGTTAAAAGGCTTTTAAAGGCATTTGTCCATGAATATAAAATTATGTTGCCAGCAGTCACTGTTAGTAATAGCTGCTGCTTCTACTGCCTGCCTATGTTAAACAACTTGTCTTGCTCCCATGATTTTATGTATTTGCTTTACCACTTCTAACATCAAAGCAGTCTAAAAATTCAAGGATGTTTTCCCTCAAAAGAAAATATAAGTGAAAACTTACAGCAAAACATCCAATCACATCATTTTCATCAAACTTCTCACCAAAGTCTTCAGTCTCACAATTGCATGTCTTTATTCCTTTTAGAGAATAACCGTAAGAAAATTCCTCTTCACCTGAAGGAACAATTTAAACTAATTACAAATGGGCTTTTCCATCTAACCTTTTGGACATAAATGACCTCACAGCTACTTAAATAAGCTGCTGTTCAGAGTATTTTTATTAATGCCAAAACAAGCTGTGACACCCCCCAACAGCTATACAAGCTCATTCTTCTATTCAATACTTTCACTTGAGATAGAACAGCAGTGTTTCCTCATCCCTGTTTAAAAGCTTTATGCTGCTGGTTCCAGATTTATGCTGACAATAAAAGCTGAACTGTCAATAAAGACATGAACAAGTATTTTAAACTGTGAAGACCTGATTATGCACTGGTATACCTGCTGTAACGTAGTCAGAAAGGCTTTCTGAAGTTAGTCTCCAGGAGCACTTACCCCTCCCATTTTAAAGGGAGATTAGCAGACAGTCAGCCTATGCAACAGCTGAGGATGAAGCTGCAAGGAACAAGCTAACAGCAAGTGTCAAACACAAGGACTTAGGTGTAACTTAAGTAGAAAGCTGTTGCTGATGTCAGAACATACCAACTCACCAATATTTCCCCCAAATATGTGTTTCAGCAACAAGTTATAAATATTATTATTATTACAATAATTTGTCATATATATAATGAAGTTGTACTTCCTTCTTTCCAGCTATTTTCAGAAATTAGGATTTTCCCACCAAGCAAAAAAAAAAAAGATAATGTAGTTACCATGGGTTAAATTTTATACCATGCACCACCCTTTAAAAGTGGAGGGAAGGGCAACTCCCTCTTTTCTACTTTTGACACTACATGACAAAGAAAAATCCTTTATCTTGTCAGGTTATTTAACACTGTTCTCCATAACCCATAGACAATCACTGGAAGAATTAATTCTTAAATTATGGCCCTAACCCTTACAGGTCTGAGTACTTTATGACTTTATTTGGTCCTAGTAATGAACTTTCTCATACCATGTCCAGAGAATGACTCAAATTAAGACCACTTTTCACAACACAGAGACTACAGTCACTAAGCTTGTTCCCCCTGCTTCAGAAAAAAAAATTAAAACTTAATCCACATCAACACAAAAGCAATTAAACATTTAAGTCTTACCAAGCAACATTCCGCTTGTGTTCAGTGACCAGCCAACTCGCACTTCATGTATGTCAATATCTTTTGTATACAGGTGTTTAACAGGAATCTTTTCTGTAACCTGTTTTTAAATTATTCAGTAAAAGGTAAGCAGTATTTATTATACACTAACAAGATGGAAGAACAAAAGGTAACACTTTGAACCTTTACACTTTGGTTAAATCTTTGCTAAGTCTAAGTGATCACCTTCAGCAAAAATAAAACATGCTCAAGAACATGAAACCGCAACTAGTGACTAAACAGTTCTATCTCCTGACTTAGCAAAGAAGACCGAAGAGACCATAAATCTTCATCACTTTGTCACAGCAGTCCCTGTCAGTGGTCAAAAGCCTTAAGTCCTTCTGACATTGTATTAAAACCACAAACAATACAAATATTTATTAGAAAAACCCGAGTTGCCATTAAGTTGAGATTAATAGTAAATTACTTAGCTAAGAAAATGTGCACTGTATGAAAAAACCACTTCTTAGAGACTAGGGAAAGTATTGCACTGTCCCTTTTCACTGTGAGCAGGCTTCCTGGGCAAGCTGCCAGCTTCCAAACAACATAACCAGATTAAAAAAAAAAGGCAACAAACAGAAACACCCCAGAAACCCCCAAAAAACCACCTAAACACACTGGAATCTACATGCAACCAGCTGTTTTTTAACTGTCTTTAGAAACTTTACTAAAAGGAAGTGAAAAGCCCATCAGTATCCTATCAACCTCTGCAACTATTCCAGTCAGGTGACTGAGCTGAAACTCATTTGAAAGCAAACAGGACAATAAATAGTGACATAAATTTCCCTTCACTGGCCTTCCAAAGTTACAGGTATCAACAGACACAGAAATCACTCCATGCAAAAGCCTGGATAATGGGATCACTACCCAATTCTCATGGTAACAGTTACATTTGAAAGCACAAGAGGAAGAGAACAGATTAATATATACAGGCCCATCACATACAAAGAAGCCTTTAACATTGTTAAATAAAAAAGCAATATGAAAAATAAATTCAAGCTTTTTTGATTTTGTTCCTCTTCCATCAACAAGCTGGAGAAATCGGTTTATTACAAGGCTGATTGCCATTCTTACCCTTCAGGAGAACTCTTGCTCTCAAAATTCAACTACTTGCTAAATACTCACAATGCATCATGTCAGAGTTAATGATGTTGAAAGGGACCTCTAGAGGTCATCCAGCCCAAATCCATGCCTAGAGCAGATCAAACTCAAAGACTAAGGAGAACCAGAAAGGACTGCTGGGATAATTTATATCCCTTTAAAAAAAGAAGTCAAGCTTTCTGTAATCTTCAGAAAGTACAAGCATAGAGAGTATAAAAATATTTTCAGTGTTAATGCATGAGATGACAAATACAATTAGTGATTACAAAATAAGACCAAAAGTCTCACATTCAGAACAAATGTAGCGCTTTGTGGGTTTTTTTTAAAATTTTTGGTTTTTGTTCGTTTGTTAAATCAAAGTTCTTATAAAAGAGAAAACAGTTTTGCAAACTGAGCCACCTTCTTTTAAGAGAAAACCTTTTAAGAGTCCTGTTCACATCAATTAGTTTCGACCAAGTCCAAAAAATGTGACAAGTATAAATATTATATTTAAGCATGCAAAAGTGTCCCATAAACATTAACTCACCTTCATCTCAAAGCAGACTTTGCCTTTAGAAACTCCATAGGAGGCTCTCCCTCCAGCCCAAAGGAAAGCAAAGCTTTCCATGGTCAGAGAGGAAGCACTAAACCGGTCTCTTGAGATTTTAAAATGCAGGTCACAGTTATCTGTTAACATAAAAATCATTGTTTACTCTGATTACAAAATTAAGTACAGGTGTCCAGTTTTATGCATTAAAGATGATGCCAGCTTTTAAAGGTGATTTTATTGACAAACTGCCAACAAGTACCCAGGATCTTTCAGAGAAGCAACATGTCTAGATGGAACTGCAGACTGAAGCTCAGCCAAAATCTTAGGAAAAGGTAGCTAACAAGTCATTTTCAATGTGCCATCTTCACTTCTGTCACCCAAATTCCCTCTATTTTTAAAATCTGCTTAAAAACCCCTGAGTTCCATCTTATCTGTTTGAACCCTCTGTCAGTTACCTTTCCATCAATACCGAGCCATCTGCATTGTGCCCTCCAGTACCCTCTAGAGACCTGATTCTGAAGCAGTCTCACTGCTCAAGCCCAAACCTAAGGGCTGCTAAGAAGTAAATGTGAACACAAATGTTTTTATTTAAGTACAGAACGTAGTCTTTGGTTAATACAGTCAATTAACAAGTCAAATTAGATTATATCTATTAAAATAAAGGCAGTTAAGTCAGATGCAGATATGGTAAGCACAGAGAGTGTGCTAAGATAACCTACTTCAGCCCAGAAACACGACCTACACACTGAATTCACCTATCACTCCAAGAACCTAAGCAGAACCTTGGTTTTACAAGCATCTTCAGAGCTGCACACTATGAAATTGCAAATTAATCTCCCAGTAGGTTTCAGGAAAACAATGCCAAATGGTAACAAGAGGTGCAGCATACAACACTTGAATTCCCCAGAGTGAGGAATCTACAGAAGCAGCTCCAAACCCACCTGATGGTGACAAGAAAGGAGCAAAATGAGCAAACAGGAATTCTGCTCTGGTATAAAACCTGCATGATGCCAGAATACACAAAAATGCAGCCTGCCCTGTACTACTGGCAACTCTTATGCCAAGATTTTGTTTTGTTTGCATACAGCCATCCCAAATTTCAAAAATACTATTAGTGATCTCAGTGTCTTCTCATTAGTACTGCTACCTCTTATTTGTTGAAAAGCAGGTAAGATCATACAGAAGAAACCCACCTTTGCAGGCTACCTTCAGAACGGGAGATGAGAACAGAATTGGAAGTTACAGCTTTGTAAGACACAGGCAATAAAAAACACTTAAGAGTGGCTAAACCTCTTACATGTCTGGATCACTATCCAGAAGAGAGAATGCCAATTTGTTACACAATTCAGCCTTACAGCTGTGTTTGAATCTTATCTCTAAAGAGTCTGCCAACACTTTAAATCAGAATTTGTCCAGTAACAAGATTTTCCACTAGGAAATACTATTATTACTAGAAACAGTAATAACGAAAAGTACTTATTTACTCAGCTATTGGAAAAATCCAAAGCTCCCACTAAAGGGGCTACTCACCAGGTTAGCAGCTAGAAACTTGAGACTTAGTTAGCAAAATGTCAGGGATGGCATATCCAGCAATTTATGTGACTGTAAGCTAATACCTCCTTCCATTTCAAACCATTTCTTGTGGAATAAAACCACCTGAAACTTCTAACAAATATACCAGACAATGCCAAAAGTTAAGCTTTCCTTCCATGGCACTGTAAGAATCAAACAAGTTCAAGCATTACTTCAAGATCAAGTTTTCTAATATTGCACTGAGTCCTTATACTTACCCTCAAGAATAAAATGTCAGCTCTGCCATCATGGTATGTTACAGTAAAAATGATGTTTATGATCTGCCTCAAAAAACCTCTGTTTGCAGATACTTCTCAATTTCTATGCTGTGCTGACCAAGTCTCTCTGCCATCCCACTCGCACAAACCACCACTCAAAGCCCACACACTCACAGGTTACAATAATGGGGCATTTCTGAGGAGGCATTACTAGATCATGTTGAATTTATTAGAAGACAGAAAGAACACTCCACTGGTCAGTACCTAAATAGGGAACTTATGCAGGAAGCTCACTTCCTAAACTGTACTTTGTAGGCACTTAAACTATTGACTCTCTGAGCTTTCTGGGCAGTAGTGCTGGACAGCTGTTTCATCAAGCTGTCTGCAGGGTCTTTATGTGCACTCTCCACTTACCCACTGAAGCTGCCATACCAGATTATTGTTTTGGTTAAGATTTCTTCACAGAACTGTCTACCACTACTGAATTCACAGGAAAACCAAGACTACTGCTAACATTCTCATATCCTTCTATTCTTTTGTCTGCTAAAAATGGGTTGAAATGCAGTATTTTTCTAATTTTTTAAAGTTACCTGGTAATGAAAATCAACAAATGTTATCCTCCCCGTCTCAGAAAGCGTGGCATTAACATTAGAAGCCTTAACACCACATCTTTCCAGAGCAAAGGAAAGCGTGTTTACTCACAAGTATCAAGACAAACCACTGTGTCGTCAAAATGCTCATCTTCTTCTTCAACAGGTGGCTGAGGGGACTTGGCCCTGAAAAAAAAACAGACAAAACATAATAAAGCTATGTATTTTCACAAAATTAAAACAACACTTCTGTACTCTACTCATCACAAAATGCTGCCCAGCACCAATTCAGTTTACCTGCTGTATTTGTTTTCCTCAATGTATTCAAAGTATCCCCGACCATGGTCTTCACGTGGTCTCTTTACTCCCCTCTTCTTCTCACCAGGCTTTTGCTCCGTTTTACCATCTCCTGTAACAGAAGTAATGATTTATTTTGATTATTTTAAGTTTTAGTTTCATTGGGAATAAAAATCTGTATCATGATTTCGACTTTGCAAACTGCATACAGCATGAGATAAGCAGTAACATCTTAAAAAGGAATTTTACTAAGTTAAAGCCCTGTATGTTGAATTTTCACGGGAAACTCAAAACTTGTCGCCAATCAGAAATGATTTAGCATACGGAAGTCGCCAATACACCACGCAGCAGCCACTACGACCATCAATGTTGAGTTCCACTGAAACCATCCCGAAAAAAATAGAAAAAAAAAAGAAGAAAAAAAAAAAAAGAAAAAAACCCCTCCTGACCCGCAGGCCGCGCCTCCAGACCCGCAACACCATCACTACCCTCCCACCACGGAGGCAGCAGGACACTGCCATCCTCTCGCAAGGGCACCGTGCGATCCGCACGACTGCGCCTCCTCCCGGCGGGCCGCGGGCGGCAGCCCCAGGGAAGGGATTCCTCCTCCTCCTCCTCCCGCCTCCATTGTACCGCCAGGCCTTCCCAGCGCCATCCCGTGCGGCGGCGGCGCCCAGCCCGGAAGTGACGTCAGGCGCGCCCCGCGCAGCTCGGCGCACAATGCACAGCGCGCCCCAGCGGCCCCTCCGCCGCCCCT
>VYZP01025699.1:27363-60700 GCA_013400635.1 Hypocryptadius cinnamomeus
TGAGCTCAGCCTTGAGGCCCTTGTCGGAGAGGCGCCGCTTTTTCAGCTCCTCCTTCAGCTCCGACACCTTCAGCTTCTTCACGTTCACGGGCGAGCAGCTCATGGCGGCGGCGGCGGCACTGGCGGCTCGGTCCCTGGGCGGCGCGCGGGCGGCGGCGAGCAGGGACAGACGGGCGGCTCTGGCTCTGTGTGCGGTGTGTCAGTGCCCCGGCGGGCGGTGGGTGCGGGCGGGAGGCGCGGGGGGTTCGTGCGGCTGCGGGAGCTGCGGAGCCGGACCCGCCTGGCGCCAAATCCTTTCACCGCGAGCTCGCGAGGGAGACGCGCCTCGCGGCGCCGCGCGCGCGCCGCCCCGCCCCCGCGCACGTAGGCCCTCCCGCGCTACCGTAACGACCGCATTACCGTAAATACCCGCCCGAGCGCAGCGCACCCCGCCGCCCTTGTCCGGGCGGGTTCCGCGGCGGCGGCCGATCGGCCGATCGCCCGATGCACCGCTCCGGCACAATGAACCCGCTCCGGGCTGTGAGGCACCCCCGTGCCAGCTCCCGCCCGCCTGAGGCCACAGTCCGACCAAAATGCGCCCCCCCACCTGAGGCCCGCATTCCAGTCACAGCCTCGCAGCACCCTGTCCTCATTCCCCTGGTTCCTCTGCGCCCACGTCGGGCCTAGTCCCGCACGCTTTATTGCGTGCAGGCTTTGAAAAGGGGCACTGCTGCTCGAAACAGTTCCCCTGGCACAGGCCTGCTACCGCAGTTATGTAAGGGCAGCAGCGGTGCTACCCCGTTCCCTCAGCACCGGGAGGCAGGCACGGCGCTGAGCCTTAACCAGAGCCGGCGATAACAAAGGTTCTCCAGTGCATGGACTCCTAATCTGGAGCTCGGCACGGGGCTAATCCGCTCACCAAAACTGCGCAGCTTTCCCTCCTTTCTTCCTCTTGCCTCCTTCTCTGCGCAGCGTTAATATGGGGCTCTCCCCAGCCACACAAGTTGTACAGTCATCGAGTTTTGGATTTTTCCAATTTGGTCAAAAGTAGCATGAAAACAAAGAGTGGAGAGAATTTCACATGAGCAGAAAGACAGCACATATCTACAAGTCAGCTTCCTTAGGGAGCCCAGATAAAAAGCTAATTTTCAATTGCAGGAAAAGAAATGCAAGTCAAACCGCCAGAGGATCAGTATGAAGCACAACAGAAGGGAAGGTGCGTTCGCCATGAAGTTGCCTTGCGTTGGTACAGATTGTGTGGCCTCCTGAACCAGAACAAATTACGTTTGGCTGCCCCAGGGGAAGGGAAGAGAGACAAGGAAGTCATCCTGTTTTAAGTGTGCAAGGAAAGGGCTCTCTCACACACATACACACACACCGCTCTATTGCATCTATTTGGAGAAAACTCCACTCGGTCGGCAAGGTTAGCTGAACCCAGCACTACACAACAACTTGTTGGAACAGATTCAGGAAGAGATGCAATATGTACAGATGAGAAAAAAGTTGGCAGAACTTTTCCCTTACTTTAAGGTCAAGTTAGTAGATTTCATTTCAGTCCAGTAAGTCAGAGTCACCTCAACAGCAGAAGAAAAGGGTAAGAGTACATCAATGCAAAGGAGAAGTCAGTGTGTGATTAAGCTGTACCATTCTAAATCATTGCCTTTGTCCGTTTCTTCGTGAAAGAACAATCTTAGCTAGTCTGCTGAGGGACTTCTGACATATACTGTTCTGCCAAAGTGACAACAAAATTAAACTAGTTAATATTGCAATATTGCTGACTGAAAGTTACAGGTAATTCTGCATTCATTTGGATGTCATTTGCCTATCCAACTGTCATGTTCTTTTTTTTTTTTTCTTGGGTATGTAAACAAATTTAAACAGAAAATACATCAATAACTCTGTATTATCTGAACCTCAGTCAGAGCCCTGTGTTTAGACCTTGATCTTGCACAGGGCTTTTCACATTTCTGGAAGAGTTTAATTAAACCTGATGTCTGATAATCCCTCCCACCACTGCAAACTTTATGGGTTGATAGATTCTTTTAGGCCAGCTTTGTATCCCTAAGCCTTGCCTCAAATGAGCACATCTGCACATATTGACAGTGCCTCTGTGCTAGAAAACACCCTCATTCAGAATCACCTGAGAGCTGCGGTCGTCACATGTAATCCCATTTCTAAACGATGTCATGTCTTCCTACTTCAGTAACATGCTCATACTGCTTTATACTCCTGTTACCATGGAGAAACAAAACAGCTAACAGCTTTGAGGCACATGGAGAGATTCCTTACCCTAAAGCATCCAAGCCTGTATATAAAGGCACAAGTAGATAAAGTAAAAAAAAATAATTTCCCCTCCTCCCCTTGAAATTTAGCACTATTAACTTGAGGCATTTTTTTAAAGTTCCTACAGCTGTCTATTTATTAAACCACTTAGAAGGATAAACTTATTATTTTTAAAGAGATTAACTCATACCATCATAATAAGGGTAATGCTTGCTATCTAACCACACACCTAATTACACTACCAAAGAGGTGTAGCAAGACTTTTCAGACTACAGTTATGTTACCTGTTATTACAGAAGTGAGAAATCCCAGTTGATTTTCAAATGTCAGGTGATTCAATGGTAAATAATAAATAAATAGTTGTAAATAATCATAAAGCTAAGTAAATAAAACACACACATAACTGAAATAGATGTGTAACTTTAATGACTGCCTCTCAATGTTTAAAAAAAGCGCTTTTTCTATATGTACGTTAAATACATATTTATTACACATCTGTCCCTGGGAAAAATCTCTCTTAAGATACTCCCCTGTCCTCTTTGAGTCCAATGTTTCAAGAGTTTGCCTTTCCCTTATTCATACTTTGAAGGAGAAAAATGGGTTAAGGATGTATGCTCTCCTCATCACCGTACCCTCTCTTAGTTCAGTTCACTGAGTGAATCCTTCAACTCTGCTTTTGACAGAACATGCAGATAGATGCCAGCCATACCAAAAATGAGTGTTTGGTAATGCAACCTCCTGAAACAGGGTAACACTAAAGAAAAGCACTTTAAGCTTTAATGTGCAAAGCTGCTACTTGTATGATGATGGCCATATGAAAAACAAAACATGATTGCTGGTAACCACAATACTCCTCTATTAAAATTGCTTTTTTTGGTCTCAAAATATATTGAAACATAATCTTCCTTTCTATTTAAATGAAAAGTGACATGCCCCCATATACAAAAGATTCAATCCTATGCACTTTTTATCAATCATACAGCATTTTTCTCCTAGCTGTGTTACTTCCTAACCTAAACTGTTTTTCTCTCCAAACCAGTCTTACCTCTCAAAAGTAATTTCCAAGTCTTCTGGGACTTGGCCCTTCAACAGATCAGTTTCTGGTTTCCCTCATTTTTGTTTGTTCTCCCTTAGACTTCAATTAGTTGCTCTACTCACCTATAATGTTCTTTCCATTATTCACCCTTAGTCCTTCCAAATCTCTCTCCTCTTTCTGTTTACCAAGAGCAGTGACAAAGAGGTAACAAAAAGAAGAGGACGCTTTAAGGAGGGCATTGAACAATCACAAGAGTCCAATCCCACCTGGGCTTTGAACTTTTCCACACATCTTCAGTGTTGCAGGAGAACCCAGGCATTTGTGTTTCCCTCTTCTGCCCTCTTGGGCCTTGTCTGTCCTGTTCTGGCTCCTCTTGTTGTGCTTTACCCTACACCTGACCATCACAGTATGTTCCTGGTCTCTTCTGCATGCCCTTAATCCATCTACTCTCAATTAATATTGCCTTCAGATTTCCACATTCAACACACCATTACTTTAAAAGAGAATATCATTATTGAAATACTCTGCTGCCTTTTATGATAGCAGGCAGCATGTGGAGTGAGTCTTTTTCTTTCTCCCTTTTCATCACTACTCATGAAATACTCATTAATCATTACTAGACCCAATGAGAAAATTTCAGGCATTTTTAAAGTGCTGATTTGTCCCAAGTGAGGTTGCATGACTAACGGGCAGTTCTGATGATTTCTTAACCCCTATTTATTTATCTCCATAGGTGGGTCTGTCTTAGGATCTGTCTGCCAGGAGGCCAGGAGTTTGTTTTGGAGAAATAGCACTGTGCTCTTCATTCCCTGACATGCAGTACTGCTCACCATCAGAGTCAGGATGCTGAACTAGATTGACCTTGCCTTGTACTATCTGTAATCTCTCCGTGATATTTAAATATCAAGGGAGTTAGTTCTTCTCAGAAATTAGGTGGTCATATGCCAAAATAAGGCCTATTAATTCCACAGGAACGAGATTAGTTAGGTCTGACAGCATCCTCAGGACCTAAGGGTCTAACTACTAAGGGGTAGTTTGTGTCTAGTTACAAGTACATCTGTCAGGGTTCAAGGGACTGAAATTCAGGTTTCTGGCACTGGTTTGGTTAGCTGGTTCTCTTCAGAAGCATCTTTGTCTTATTGCACTTTCTGCCGTAGCACGCTTTGGGCCTGCAGGTGCTTTGTCACTTCAGAGTCAGTAAACAAGTCCTTTTTAAGAGATTAATGCTATTTTGCTTTTCCTGTGTGCTGGATGACGTAGCTGAGTAATCCCAGCAAGCAGAAGGAAGCACTGGAAAGCTACACCGGGACATCACATATCAGCCACGACCTGTGTTTGTCACCCTCACTGACCCCATACCAAAAAGAATCCCCCTTTTCCCATTTTCAAGGAGTAACTTGTTTTGCTTAACTAAAAAATCCAAAACCCAAGCCCATGAGTTTCTGAGAAACAGTTTCTCAGTTCAGAGCATTCAATGACTCACAGTTTCTAAGCCTGGCCTTGGGAAAAAAGGCTGCATTCTCCAGCATTAAAACCAGGATTCATTTTGGCTTTATTTAGAGCCATACAGAAGTTTATTCATGACACATGTCTCAAGTCCTATATGTGAACTAATTCATAAGATTCTTAGCTCCACAAATCAGACATCTGCAGTTCCTGGAGATTGTTTTGGTAACTTGCCACATACACACATTGACTAGAGTGGAGCTGTGAACTCTGGACATTTAGATAGACTAAACCCCTCTGCACAGCAGTCAATCTGTCGCAATACGACACAAAATGAACGACACTCACATGCTGAGATGTCCAAGGCAAAAAAGGCGCATTTATTTCCAGACCTCGATATTTACAGAATTCCAAAAGTGACCATGGATTGGAGGATGAAATTGCCACCTCTCCAACCACACTGGTCAAACCAACAGTCCATCAGTTCTCACTTCCTCCAGCAAGGAATGCAAAACAATCATTATTTACATGAAAAGTACATGAGAAACTCCATTACAAAAATGTAAACATCAGAAGGCTTAGAAAGACTTTAGAAGAAGAAAGCAACATCAGTCTGTGGAAAAGGAGGTAGCAGTGTAAATCAGCTTCCAAAAATATGGTTCTCCTGTGAGAAAACAATGTGGAAGAACCATTTCAAGGGAGTATCAATTAATCTCTCTAAGGGACTATTACAACAATCATAAGTAGGTTTTAAGGTTGACTATCAGTTTCAGTGTACCTTTCTGCTCACATATGAAGACACATATGGTCAAGATATGTAACTAAACCCAATCATGGAGACAGGACAATTCACAACTGGCAGCTGCAGACCAGCTCTTGCCTCATGTAACTTTTCTGATCAACCTGACTTTAAAAATACAGCCCCCACTGATGTCCAGATAACTCCTTTTTTTGGGGTGGTTTTCTCTCCTGGTACTTAAAGCTCTTTGTAGTACACACAATACATGCCTATCATAATTTTACACTTAAAGAATTTTACTCTTTAAGCTTCTTCAATACATATTTCTCCTTTCCCTCATAAGATGCTCTTGCCAAAAAAGAAAAGTCACCACACACATTTTGTGGCACCAGAGTGCTGCTAGCTCTTAGACCATCTCCTCTGTCCATTCAGTTCACAAAAAGTGGCTTCTATGGATTGGGAAGGCCATGCTAAAAAACCCACATAAACCTCCTAGAATTTTTAAGAATATTTTATGATAACTGAAGGTACTCCCACAGCATGCCTTAAATCTGTGATAGGAAAAGCTGACTAAGTGAACTTTTTAAAATGTTCATTAATACATGTTAGAATGCTTTCAAGACGGCCACTTCTGTGTGACACACAGCTGAAGCCCAGACAGATAGATAGACCCCGAGTCGCTTTCCCTGTTGAGGTGCTGCCCTGGCAACCCTACAAGGCAGCTGTTACAAAATCCTGAGACTCCAAAGCACCAAAAAGTATCTTGGAGAGTACAAAACTGCCTTTTCTCAGTCTTGGTTGCAGATCTCTTGGCTTTTACCTTTGGAGGCAGTATCCCAAGTCCAGCTACTTTTCTTTTAGCCCCAAATGAAGCCAGCTCAAAAAAGAAAAGGAAAACTTAACTTTAAGACTGAACACTATATCATTTTTAAAAGGAGGATAAAGAAATGAGGTCAGAGGTTTGGTCAGTTGATTCATTTTAGGAAACTGCATTAGTTGAGTTAACTTCGCTGTAGAATACTCTCTGGAAAGAAAGCCACTTTGTCATAGACTACTCTTTAACCCACTCTGCTAGAGCAAATCTGCTCAGCCTTTCATTTTTTTCAGGCTGAGGGAAACCAGCATCATTTCATATGGAAGACTTAGCAACAGAAACTCTTCTGACAACACACTAAAGCAACTGCTAGCAAATGACTACGGGTAATTTCCTAGGAAAGCATAAAAAAACTCAGTGAGTCTCCTACAAACTCTCTGAGAACAATTATTTGACAGTAAACAGCAGAATTAAAGTACTGTCATGTAACCTTGCTGTTACACATCCATAGGCTAAGAATATTTCTGGGAGTGCACCCTGGCCAGAAGGCAGGCAGCCCTTCCAGCATGTATTGTGAATCACAACCAGGTATCCCATCAGGTCATGCTGTTCTGAAGGAACAGTGCCAGTAAAGTCAGGGAGGAGGAGGGTCAAAAATTTTCTAAGGGCTTTCTGCTGTAAAGTAGCTAATACAAGAGTAATAACAAGCTCCTAAACGATCCAACTTAGATTTTCTGATGGGAACATAAAGCTATTCTTTCAAATAACATCAGGCCAACATGTTTTGAGCAGCATCCTGAATTGTCAGTATTTGCAATCCAAGGCTTTCTATCCTATAGTTTTCCCTGTGTCCCCAGACCCATGTGACTGCTGAGTTCATTACAGGGTCAGGGCCTCAATTAGATTCTGGATTTTATGACTTCTTTTTCATACAAAAGAAAATAGAACTGCCTGGCAGTTCCTCTATGAGACTAGGCATCTGCATTTGTTTCTCCTGCTTCACATACCAGCAAAATAAGAGATCCTCAACAGCAAAAGTTAAGACAGTAAGAAACAAGGTGAACACAGCATGCCTGTCTTAACAAATAACTGTTTTAACAATCTTATTATCATAGACAGGACGGTGTTTCTGAAATAAGAGCTGTGTGACAACAGTGTGCTTGTATATCATTTACAAACTTGAAAAATTTACAACCAAAAGTATCATTAAAAAGGAGTGAAAACAGACATGCACTTCAAGCACAAATCTCACACTTTCAAAACAGAGAAGAGGCAGATTGTCCACAATATCTAGAAAGATTTTTTTTTTATCACCAGTATGTTCCACATGGGAAAGTCTCAGATACTCTAGTAAAAAAACCCAACAAAATAACCACAAAACACTTGAAAAATAAGCAATTACATGAAGAAAAGCTCTTATAACTGATCAGCATTAAAGGAAATTAATGCAGAGCATTCAGATGGCAAATCTTTAAATGAATGCTTAAACCCAGCTTCTTTTCCTTTATCCTCTCTTTCTTCTCTGAAGCTGGTCTCATCACAAAAGCCAACATTTTTTTTTAACTCCATAGTAACTAAGTCTAGCCATCCCTGTCCAAGTTCTTAGGCATAACAAGATGAGTTTCTACCTAATGCCATGGTTTTGCAAACAGCAATAAATCAGAAGAAAGTTTTAAGTCCATTGTTTATTTGAAGCACGCTTATTATGAGGAAATATTGCTGGTAATATTTCCTTTTGTTCCTTTGTACTTCTCACTTGCTGATTTATAGCTTTCCCTATATTCTTCATCCATTTGTATGTATCTCAAATGCTTTCATGTACTTGAAATACTTTATCATAATGATGCAGAACTTTGCTGGAACATTGAGAAATCTGGCTTTAACCTGACCTGCGCTGGCAGCAGATCACAGCTTGCAGCAGCCCACATGAAATGAGCTGAAGATCTCCGTCTGCTTCCAAGTGAACGAGGGCTGCTTTGGAGAACTCTACCCCAGATAACCCCCAAACTGACAGCCTGGGAAGGAAGTGAATGAACATGGGTGCTGAGTCACTTTTCACTTTCTTTGCTGTGAACAGGTAACAAATCCACAGAAACCCATTTGGATACTCAGCAGAAAAACTTGTGAAAATACCCCTCTCTCATGCCTTCCTCCTTCTCTCCCCAGCACACAAACTGTTATTGGTGTGATGGGGGATCACACTGGAAGCTTGCACTTTTGGACCAGAGACAGAGCACTTCCCTTTGCAAGACAGCTAAATGAAACCCTGCAGGAGCCAAGAGTTGGTATGCACTCATCACCCACAGCCAGCAGTGCTTGGGGCCCCATCTGCTTGGGAATAAGCACCTGGAGACCAAAGGTACCTCTGAGCCAAGGCTGGAAGAAGTCTGCAGCCTGACAGAAGAAAGGGAAGAATTTGGTTGGGATGTGTACTATGGCTTTCCTGGGAATCTGTGGCTTTCAGTCAGAGGGCGGGAGAGAAGAGAGTGAAGTGCAGGAGCTGGAGCAGCCCACCCTGCGTGGGCTGCAGGAGAAGGGCTGGTGGAGCAGCAAGGAGCCTGCCTGCACACACGCACAAGGCTGGGCTCTCAGCTGCCTCATGCTGGGATGCTACAGGGTTTTTTCTTGGGTAGTATCCAGAACAAGTTTGAATAAAGCAAAGTTTAAAAAAACATTTAATAAATACCGGTTGTAAACGCTGCGCTCTTCTAGAAGGTGTTCTGGATTTTAAGCATTTTTGTTGAAAATTGAAATTTACTTTCCTTCTTTGGTCAAGTTTATTAAACTAACTTAGTACTTTTTCCTTCTGAAATCACTTCAGAAATTCTGTTAATTCTAGAGAATATGTAAACTGAGAAAATTCCTTAGAAGTAAGAAAAGAAAATTTATGAAACGGTGTTCTAATTCGCAATAATGTTGCTTATTGCGGGGCACCAGGATCTCTTAAAACCCTAACAGCCTCTTTTTCAAAATTAAAATATTTAAAGCCGGGTAACAGTATGTTGGTTTTCCCCTTTCTGCCCTTTAGGTCTCTTTGGAACCACATTTGTAAGGATAAAGAAGTATTTTCTTTCACTACTTTTACCAGTCTGATGTTTTATCTGAATTGGAAATTGCATTTCATTCCTGTCTTCTTTTTTTTCCCCCAGTCTCTACTGTGGCTGCATCTGCTGAAACTGGGGGTGTAAGAGAGGGAGAAGTGTGATTTACACTGGTGGAGCTTACTGCTGAACTCGCTGGTGTTGTGTGAGGTAAAGCTAAGCATATATATTTGCCTTATGGCTGGGATGGAGTACGAGTATATGCCTCAAGACTGGGATTTTTCCATTAGCCATTTAGGTCTGCTGATATTTTGTATCACCAGATCATCCTCTCTTCTATTTTTCTTTGTTTGGTCTTGGTTTTTGTTTGGACCCCCCCAGAACTTAAAGGTTCTTTATATATCAGTCTGACAAACTTTTCTACCTGAATATCTATATGGAGTTTTACTTTCATTTTTTCATTTTTCCCTGATGCTTCTGTTTCAAGTATTTGATTGTGGTTTTTTTTACTTCTGTTCTTCATTTTTGTTCTATTTTTAAATCCTCTCATTTAGGTTTCATTCTAATTCTTCCAACAGTAATACCTCACATATCTTTTTCTTCCCAGTGCATATTTCCATCAGTTTTTCTCAGCAGATAGCATGTATCCTCTCTCCGGCTTCCAGAAATTAGCACTTTTATTCTTGATTTCCAAGTGACAATATAAGTGATTAATTCTGTGCAATTATTTGTGATCACAAAGTTGACTAAAAAAAGGCCTCTTACAAGCTAGATTTGTCTGTGAAACTTTATGCTTAATATAAACCCAACTCTTATCTGCTGCAATCCACCAGGCTATTGAAAGATGTGGGGAGGATGGAGAAAAGGATTTAGTAATGGTTCTCTAAAAAACAAAAGATATCTTTCCAACCACTGAATTGCTGCTAATGTCACTGGCCCCTTCAAAACCAACCACACCCTATGTAGATAAGATGCCAGGCCAGGAGCTTTGTGTGATCTGTGAATTTCTGGAGGTCCCCCCACCTCCAACTCCTTTCTAACTCTGATATTACTGAAGATTGTCCCTACTAAGAAAAAGACATGGGTATTTAATTATTTCAAAGTCTCAAATCAGACATTCTCCTCTGTGTTTCTCATTTCTGAAATCTATAGGGAAGCCAATAGCTCTAGGCTGGTAACTTTATGCATTTATATTTTATGTCAATGAATATAGGTTGGAAAGTGATAAAAACAGAGCTCTGAAAATCAGCTTCTTGCTTCTACTGCCAAATGCAAGTAATTCACAAAGACAAAAAACCTCTTTTAGTCCTTTCTGGGATTGTGCTGTATTTACTGAGGAGCTCTTCAGTCACTCTGGGAATGGGACTTCTGAAAATATACTAAAAAATTGGCTGCTAGAGTTGTTTAGGAGAACAAGAGGTTCTCAGACTTCTGAAATTTTAGATTAGAAGGATCATGTGTATCTCCATGGCTACCAGATGAGTTCATGAGCATCCTGGCAGATTTTTGGTAGCCATTTTGGAAAGTCTCATAGATAAACTGCTTAATGAAAATACTACTGTGGCCGTGCAGGCTTGCTGGGGAGACCAAGAGAGGTTGGACCAAATGACCCCATCTGTGGTCCCTTCCAACCTTAACCACTCTGAAGGCTGCAAATATTTGACTATGAGTTAGAAGGGAGAACATGTTACTGCACCACCTTGTTATTTGATCCTGTTAGACTTGCTGGTGTCAGGGCTAGAGATCAACAGTGTGGCAGTGTGGTCAGTTTAGTGTCTTGGCATCTGGCAATCCCGGGTCTGTCTACAGTTCTGTGAAACCTTGACTTCTAGCATGCAGGTATTTCGCTATGGGAGGAGGAAAAGTGGTGGTGCCACTGAAAGGAAGGCTTCAATATTGTGTCTGCATCCAGAAGCATCTTTGGATGTTTAAAGAGGCACGCAGGACACAAAAAGAGAACCTCTTCAGAAGGCTCAGCACTTGAGTATGTCATCTGTACCTTCAATGCATCTTGGGTGCTCCACGCTGCACACAAAAGACAAACTACTTGCAAAGGGGATGGGGAGAGAGTAACAAATACTATCTTGAAGATATCCTAAAATACACAACACTGATACTCAGCCTACAAGCAACAGATATACAACACTTTTCAGGTGGGGCATCCTGAGCTCTTGGAGGCTGGTTCTTAATCTGGTGAACAACTGCAAGTGAACATTCACTTACATGTCTTGGTCTTTGAAAAATGGGGGTTAAAATACTCAGCTAGGCTCCCAGTTGAGGTTTAGTAACAGAGAACCCATACTTATTAATTTCAATGGCAGACTGTCTCTAGTTTAGCTACAGTGGTTTAAGACTTTACTGTCCCAGCAGCTACACTGTTTGAGAAGTGACAAAATGGCATGTGTGACTACTCCCTGGGCCACAGCTATGTTTATCAATTTAAATCATTAAATATGCTGTGCTGTGTTGAACAGCCAAGGTGAGAGGAAAGGGTGGAAGGAGACCTACCAGGACATCCACACCCACTGTTACCTGGTTCTTCCATTACAGAGTGAGAAATGTGAGCTGGTAGTGGAAGATAAGGTCCCTAAGAGACATTATTGCCTCAAACCACTGCAGCAAGGTTTGGTCTTCAGGCTTCCAGAATTTGTGATTTAGTTAAAAACTGGACTCTGTCTGGTTGAGTTAATCTGAACTGACAATAACTCCAGCTTTCAAGGTGTTACTGATATATACAGCAATACCAATAAATACTGTTGTATCATGCAAGTGTATATAAACCAGATAAAAGCAGTGCTTTGTTTTAATATATATTTCAATAAGCAATTAGAAACAAAAATATCTTGCAGTGTAAGTGGTACCGCTTTTAGGTTTATTTCCATGGCCATCCTGTTCCTGAGGGCAAACCATGGTGCTAATGAAATAGAACTGGGAAGAGTTTACCTATCTAGGGTTTACAGATCCAGAGTTTCAGATGGATTATTAAACTTGTATTTCCACTTTGGAAAGTTCAGTTAGCAGGTGGAATTTACATATATATTAAGTAGTCCATTTTTACTATCCTGTGTAGTCTTAGACATGACTTGCTTAAGTGAGGAGGTCATTGATCACAGCTTTCCTATGCTTTCAATCTTTATATGTTGGAATAATCTTACTCACTGACCTGTGTGTGATCAGTGTGTCTGAAAAGCAACTGTCTCATCAGCAGCCATGGCTTAAGCAGTTGTTGCTCCCTACATTATGCTGTGCATGTCTTTATGTGGCTATTTGGCAAACGAGAACTCGTCTCACCAAGTAATAACCCCCTAGTACTTTGTGGCCAATTTGTATTTCCTGGGTTATTTTTCAGGTTGTTTGTCATTTCCCTGGTGTGGTTCATTGCACGGTTTCATAAATTCTTATGTGATACAACTCTGAATGTCCAAACCAAAGACAATTTAAATGGCTTTATCAGGACTCCTAAGTGCCTCTTCCTGTTCAGTTTCCTTTATTTGCAGCTATGTGCTGTTAGACTCATTTTAGCACATTGCAGTTTTCCCTGCTCTTTAGGGCTCTGCATGTGATAACTGCTTGTCTTTTAGTCCCCCAAGGCTAATGCCCTTACCATGTTTTCCTTTGCAAACACTCACCTCTACCTTGCTGCTCCCACCTAGCCATTTCACTCCAACAATCCAAATGAGGTAACATAATAAAGCTACAGTCATTTGGAAATGATGACCAATGCACTCTGTTGAAGGGATGCAGTTTCTTTTCAGAGCTGAAAAAGGGATTATATGTCCAAAACCACTGTGTTGTTGTTTTGGGGTTTTTTATCCTCCCAGCAGTGTCGGTCTAATAAATGATGTTTCTTTTTCCAAGACCTGCTTTTGCATCCTTGCTGCACCTTTATGTGAATGGAGCATGACTGGAAGATAGTTCAGCAGCCATCTGAGCTGGGAGAAGGCAAAGCCAGTGATGGAACACAGGCCCCTTCTTGGAGGATTGCACTGAAAGTGTCAGGCTGCTCCTCGGTGGCAGGTCTGTGTTTCCTCAGCCCCTGTCAGTTGTTCTTGCACTCTCCTTTCTGCCACACTAGCCCAGCTCACAACCTGGTAACCACAACCACAAAAGAAAAGTACTTTCTAGCTGAATCAGTTTTCTCCTCAGATCCTTTCATGGCTGTTCCTTGGGTCACGGCAGAGAAGGTGATACAAAAGGAGGTGATGCATCTGCTTGTCCTGCACAGTGACACAAAAACTCACCAATCCAAAGTATTTGTTATTGCTCTTAGTTTGAGTTACTGTGTCTAAACGGTGCAGTAGACAAACACTTCCTATTTCTAGATTTATGCCATATCTAAATAGTTGCACTGGCAAAATTTACAAGTGGAGGAGTGGTTTTGATAGCTTATTTTCTCAGCTCTCTAGAATGAAGAATACAGAAAAATGTCAACTCTTTCTGGTAAAATTGGCTGAACTTCAGCTTTTGACAGTCTAACAGGCTATTGTGGTATGAATATTTTACATTCATAGCCAACATGCAAAGTCTCTGAGCACAGATTAGATCTTCATTAATACAGCTATATATCTTCTTGCCACAGTGCATCAAAGTTCCCTATCCCTCATGGAAAATCAAATAGGAGTTCAATTTCTTTCTTATTCTGAAGGTATAGAAAGTATTTCTGGGCTGTGTCTTAGTTCTGTTTCTTTTTTCCCCTCTTAAATAACGAAGTATATTTTTATTTCAAAGCAACTTTCATTTTACAATAGTAAGTCTGTATAGGAAGTCTACAAAACATACTCTGTGCAGTATCTCTAGTTAGATCAGATTTAACTTTATTTAAATACGGAAATACATTTGATATCTGCAAAGTTAAAGCTTATATTTAAGTAATAAATGAAATTCATGAACCTGGAAAAACAAGCTAGCCATGTAATTAGTCTTTTGCATAAAAAAACCCACTGAGATGAATGAGAATTAAGGTGGTGCTTATGCTATAACATTAGGCTTAATCCTGTCATTTGTGTTAGTGGAGATTAATAAATTGTGAATTAAGATCAGTCCCCCAGACCTTAACTTTATTCCCACTGAAATTCTGAAGTTAACCTGAGCAGGTAGCAGGGTCAGACTTGTAAAGTAAAATCCTGAGCGTGGTAATGGGACTTGTTATGGAAGATGATTTTCTCCCTTACTATCCTACTGTAGATTTAAAAGGATAGTGTTACATCAGTTATCCAAACATTATCTTCACAAGGAGATGGTCTAATTTTTTTTTTTTAATAAATGAAGATTTGCATTCTGAAGAAAGTAGAATAATCAGAAGTGCTTAGATTTTCTATACCCAGGTTCATTTTGGTTTTGATTATTACTAACTTAGTGAATACAGCAACATTTTCATGCCCAAATAATCTTGACAGGTGATAGAAAAGGAAGTAGTTGTGCTACTCATGAGCTAGGAAGATTTTTCTAAGCATTAAAAAGTACTATATCATGCCTCAACTGAATAAGGGCCATATATGATCATGCAGATGTATAACCTTTAGTTCCTTCTCTCATCCCAAGAGTAACTACTTCTGTGTCGTGGTTGACATCTTTGTAAAATGCACTTTGGGCTTTTTATTTCTGTTACGGCCTTTATACTCTTAAACTGCATGTTATGATATAGCAAACAACAAAGTAAGAGCTTTTTTTAAAGTTTAGCTCCACAATATTGGTAATATGAATATAATTGCATTATTCCACAGTCCAATTCAATTACAATTGTCCAAATGTCAGTCTGAAACCTTGAATTTGTGTTTTCCTCACAAATCTCTATTTTAAAATAGCTTCTAGATAACCACATTATCGGGGGGGCTCCCTTAAATATTAAATAATTACCAAGTAATCTTTTGCTTTTTCTAAGATCAGCAAAATGAACCTTCTGGGACATGTCAAAATGCGTCTCTTTGAGTATCCTTTCTTCTAATGAGGCCTAAAGCAGGTGCTCAGTGGAGAATCACACAAATGACTATCTTAAATACTCTGTCTCTCAACCTCCTACAAATGGTTTGTGATTCAAAGATCTCCTGAGCTAGGGATGTTATTCCTTCAGTATCTTCAGTATCCTTCAGACTTCAGGTCTTCAGTACCACTCACAGGTTTTTCTTCTTTTCTTTGTGTGACAAGTCAGTGATTTGACAGTACGTTATTGGAAATTTTTTTGGCATGGTATTAAAACATGGAAAGAACTTGTTCAGAAGAACAGAGAAGTGAAGAATGGAGTTTTAACAGCATTGATGTTCCCAACGTCATTGCTTTTGCTTCTTGTGAGAGCAATTTCACTGGCATTGTCTCACTACTCCAGAAATCCCTCATTTCCAAATTTCAGCCTGCCGGCTGACACATTCTAGGCTCCAGAGGAAGGTCTTGGAGATGGAATGTGTTCATCTGAGGAAGCAGGCTCTCTTTGCCCTTTTTCAAGGGGCTCTTGAGCTTGGCTCGGCTTTCAGTGGCGAGCCCCTGCTGCCTGTGGAGCACAGGGAGAAGTACTCATGGCAACCCATGTTGCTAGGCAGATGGATGATTGTGTTTTGTTCCTGCTGCCGTGTTCTTGGGGATCCTGGCTTCACTTCCAGATATAATTAATGGTAATAAAGTCTGAAGGTTAAAATATATGGATCTCTAGGGCCATTTCTGTGCCTGGGTGCGATGGGAAACAGTATCCTGGCACTTACACATAAAAGAAAGAGCTTTTTTCTGCTGCAGCTCTTCAGGCATAGTCCCAGAGGCCGAGCACTGCCAGCAGCTCCTTGACATTGAAGAATATTGCTGCAGTAAAGAAATGCTTCCTTTTTCCTAGCAACTCATTTTTAATGTATGTTCAGTCACTTTTCCTCAAATGCAGCTTTGTTGAAGCTGGACAGGAGGAGCTAAAGATCCATAGGATAATAGCTGTACATAAGCAGTAAGAGATATTTGCCAGGACAGTTCCAAAGCCATCCCATGGACTGAGAAGTGTTTGAGATGCTGCTATTATCAGCAGCCTTCAAACTTGATTTTCCCCCTTTCTTCCTTCAGTGTTTTACTTATGGACTCAGACAGCCACTGAGCTTTTTCCCTCCAAAAGAACATCTCACCCTTCCTGCCTTCCCCTCTATTTCTTCCTCTCTTCTAATTGCAGGGTCCAACTTCCTGGATGTGCTGATTGAGATGCTTGTCAGATTCTTTTCTGGGTTTCTTAATAGGGCAGAACACTATTCACTTTTTGATGGATTGTATTTTTACTACCTCTGTGACTCATATTTGCTCTCAGTGAATGGCAGAGCCAGCACAAGGTAGAAGGAAGATATGCAGCCAGCAGGAGGGAAGGAAGGACAAGACTTGGATCTTCCCCTTTCATCACTGGTGAACTCCCTATGTGTCAAGGAATCATATGCTGACATTTTATTTAAGAGGTCAGATTTTGGGCTTCTAGGTTTATTATTTATATAAAAAGTAAAGACAATTATGCCAATTTATGCACTTTTATGTATAATTTATGTACTTTTTACTGTTCTGTAGGTGAGAACAGGAAGAATTAGTTTTTTGAAAGAAAGCAAAATGATGACAGATAAGATTAATACAAATATACCAGTAGCCTGGAAGAGGTCAGTGGTAGAGGAAATAATGGAGGGCATGCTTCTATGTCTGTCTCTGCCCACTCTGTTAGGCTTCTCTTCATCTACTCCAAACACAGGATCAAAGCCTGCAGTTAACAAAGAGAACAAGCCAGAGGAGAAGCTGTCTTCCCCTCCTACACATGAAGGAATGAGGTAGCTGCTCTCAAGTATAATTTACCTAAATTCTGTAGGAAAAGATACATTATAGGCAAGGAACAACAGTCTTTTTCTCATTTTTATCTGGTTACTGTGTAACATTTGGTGAACAGCTAATGTTTAGATAATACTCTGTTTTGAAGAGTCTGTTTCTGAGTCACTAAAATCAGCTGCTGATCCCAGAGGAAGAGTGGAATGAAGGTACACTTGGGTCATTCATGTCACATTGGTGAAAAAGGGTACAGTGACATGGAAACGCCTGCTGAACAGCACAGCTGTACCCATTTTGTTGCAGAGGAGCTACAGGTAAGAGTCCTGACAAAAAATCATAGTTATCCACCTACTTTCTCTGTGAAGGACAAATGAATAGGCTTCTTTGTGCCTTCAGTAATATGGTCCCCAAGGACCCACAGAGGGAGTCCTGTAGTGAAGGTCTTTGGCAAATGTTTGGAGTAAAGATGTGTTGAGACGCTCAGAGCCCTGAAGCTATGGGGGGACACAGCTTTGTAGCTTTTTGTTATTATACCTCCTTGAACTTCTCTCTCTTACATCACTTCTCCCAGTTTAGACCTGTTTTTTATTGCTGAATAACATTTCTGAACATATGCACAGAAAATATGCAAAATGTGTGATAGGACCCTGATAGCTGAGAGGAATGTATATGATGAAATTAGGAGTAGAGGTAAGGGAACCTTATGTCTATGAGACTTCAGTGGATTTGCGCTTTATATGAATGACGCTAGATTCTTTTATAATTTTCCTGAGATATTTTCTGACATTTTTAAATGAAAAATCACAATTTTAAAAGGGTATGTTCTCTTCAGAGGAGCTCTGTAAAGATCTTGCATGCAGCAGCTGATATTTCAAGCTGTTGAATTAGTAGTTCTGGGTTTCCTTTTGTACTTGTCTGTGCCAAAATGTGATTAGTTGTTTCAGCCCACTCATACCCTTGGTTGAGGTATCTGTGCATTAAGTTAAAAGGGAAACAGCTATATGGTTCAGGTCCATATATCAGGTATTTGATCTGCATTATAATTGTTAACATTTTTTTCCCTACACAGATTTTTCAAGATACATTGCCAGGAAATTTTGAAGTAGTGAGTTCTCATTTTGAAGTGCTTTCTCATTCAGTATTTTGTTCTTCTTCTGGAGACAGGCAAGACACCAAAGGCTGATGTGTAAGGAATTGGGAGAATAAGGACGCTTGGCTGCAAACTACTGGAAGCAAAAGGAAACTCCAAGCTAGAGCGGACAATGCAAATGAAGCACTTTGATTTACAGTAATTGTCCTGAGTGGAATCTCAACAGCACAGGCAGGACAGTGCAAAATGCTGTTTGCTGAAATTTGTATGAGCTCTGAGTCAATAAAGATTCTGTAGCTGGGCTATAGTTATCAAACTTAATAAGTTTGATATGAACATCCAGGATTTGAGCAAGGCCTTTATACACTCACAACAACACTTTCCCCAAGGAGCTATTCTAGCAGCTCACGAGGGCCAGAGGCCGTAGATGTTGTGGTGTAAATGACATGTCATAGCTGTGGTACACTTCACAATTTCCCCTTTCTTCATCAGCATTTACACACTGCTTTTCTTACCATCCCTCTTGGAGGAAACAAAGATTAGCGCCTGTCAATAAGGAAGGGGTTATGAGGAAAGCCAAGTGCAAGCCCTGGAGAAATTGCTGGGAAGATGTTAGAGGTGGATGCCCAAGTGGAGTTACTGTCATACCGTAACACAGTTGCAGTGACTCACTTCCATTCAAAATCTACTATGAACATGCAATAATCTCAATAAATAAGCACAATGTGCAATACTTATATTTATTTGAAAACTAAGAGTTGTTCATATTTTGGGCATGGATTTGTTCTGAAAACCCAAATAACTAGAACAGGATTTTATTAAGGTTTTTGAGGGATATCTAGTAAATACTTTTAATTAGTGTAGCTTTTGTAGAAGAGCTATAAGTGTCCTATGATGAATGGCCTGAAAAATAATGTAAGAAATCTAATGCTGGGCACAGTATTCAAGAACATGAAATTCTACATTTGGGGTAGGGGAGGAAAGAGATAAAAGAGGTCCATCCTTGCCAAAACAATGTATTTTGCACTTTTCTCCAGCTTCAAACATATGACAGACCCACCACCATAGACCTACAATCAGGAAAGACAAGTTATCTATGTGGAGGTGTTAAGGGAATAAGAAATAGGACCCCTGTAAGACTGAAAGATAAAGGTTTTTTCTTCTGCTGCTGCATCCTCTAAATTCGTCTGCCATGCTATTCTCACCAAAATTTCTGTTAGCAATTTGAGAAAAAACAAATCTGTACTCCTGTAGTCAGACATGTAGTTTGAAATATTTAGTTACTTTAATAAACTGCTCAAGTCAGTAGATAATCTTTCAGAGGGATCGGCTTTGTTAGAGAGCATAATCAGCTGTTTTCCCAACAGAATAAAGATGTATTCTCTTGGGTATCTCTTTACTCTGAGCCCATGTTCAATAAAAAAATGCAAAAATAAGTGGCTGAAAGGCAAATAGCAAATGTTAAAATGTTATAAAAAAGTGATTTTTTTTTTTTAAATCAAAGAAGCCCTATTTGTTCTCCATGTGTTTTTTTTTAAATTTCAGGCTTCCATGAATACTGAGAACATCATTAACTGTTTGTTCGAGCGGTGGAATTGAATGTGCGAGGAGGAGTCATCCACACGGGCTGTGCAAAACTGAACATATGACAAACAAGCACCTACTGTAGTGAGGACAAGGTTTTAGCTCTAGGAATTTAATAAATATTTATTTTCCAGGAATATATGGTTGCATCTTGCCAGAATATTATTATTTGTATTTTTTTATACTTTCACAGTTGTTTTAGAGTCAGAAGAGCCAGGCATTGCAAGCCTGTCTGCTAAAACTCACAGCTAAATTTAAACTGCACAGTTTTATTTAATATCACTAAGACAGAATATTTTAGCTGTTTTGGCGTGATGGCATTTAGAATAAAATGTTCTTTCACTTTCTAAAGCTCAGACACGTGGAAATCTCCACAACTGCTGGGGAAAGCTGTATTTTTAAGAGAAATTGAGTCCTTTGCAGTGGCAGGTTGAAGGGGTTCACTCGATGGCTGCCTGGAAGGGCGGTGAGCTGCAGCGGGGGCTGTACAAGGGGCTCGGACACGCCGTCACCTCCTCAGCCCGGCGGGGAGCGACACCCGACACCCGGCGGTGTGAGGACAGGGCCCGAGCAGGCCCGCGTCGCCATGGCGACAGCGCGGCGCTGCGGCCATGGCGGAGAAGGAGCAGAAGGGCGAGGGTAAGGCCGGGGCCGGGGCTGCCCGCACGGCGCGGTGTGCGGACGGACCGGGGGCCGGGCGCCACCGAGTGAGGCCCGCCCGCCTCAGGCCTCGGGCGGAGGGAGGCGCGGCGGCGGCGCGGGGAGCATTGGCCGGGGCTGGGGCCGGGGGGCGCGCACGGACATGCAGCAGTGGGCACAGACACGCATACATACATACTGAAGTGCACACATACGTGCACGTATATACACACACGCGTGTGTCTGTGTGTGTGTGTGTGCGTGTGCGTGTGCGTGTGCGTGTGTGTGTGTACGAATTGCAGTCTTCGACGTCCTCACGAGGGGAAGAGGAGAGGCAGACACTGGTATCTTTCCTCTGGCGCCCAGTGACAGGACCCGAGGGAATGGCCTGCAGTTGTGCCAGGGCAGGTTTAGGTTGTGTATCAGGAGAAGATTTTTCACCCACAGAGTGCCTGGGCACTGGAGCAGGCTCCCCAAGGAAGTGGTCACAGCACCAAGCCGGACAGAGCTCAGGAAGTGTTTGGACAATGCTCTAAGGCACATGGTGTGATACTGTGCACGGCCAGGAGCTGGACTCAATAATCCTTGTTGTCCCTTCCTGCTCAGCTCATTCTGTGATTTTAGATATCTATGTCCACATATCTGTGGACATACATATCTAAAATCGTTGTGCATGGATGTATGTAGGTACATGTGTATGAAAGCATGGATGTATGTAGGTACATGTGTATGAAAGCACACACACGTGCATATTTACACAAACAGAAATACACTCCCTGACTTGCCATCCCATTCACAGTGGCCACACCACTGCTCTGCAGCACTCCCTGTCACAGGGGGTGCCACCAGCTGCCTGTTGGTGCTGGCACCCTTACGGTGGTGCTGCCACCACACAGGGATGGTGACAAGGCCGGCCCCCTTGTCGTGGCATGGGGTGGCTGCCGGGGCAGCTGGGATGGCTGAACCTGCTGCTGGCTGATTGTGGCCTCTCGGAGTCATTTCTGGATGCATTGGGCTCTCTCTGTCAGAAAAAAATAATCTGTGCTGCTGATAGCACCATGGCTTATTTTCAGAGGCCACCGTGTTCTACTTTATGGAGTGTTGCCAGAAATTCTATTTTATAGGCTAGAGGTAATTCCTTCTTCAAGGATATTCAAGTATCATTTCAAGGAAAACATATTTTCTGTGAAGCCCACAGTATTGTGACTTCTGAAATCCATCCTTTCTGTAACTAAACTTGTGTGTGTTGCAGTAGTTTGTGAAGTCTGAACATTGTAATTGAAATAATATAATCGATGGATTATTTAAAATTTTTTAGGAAACAATGTATGCTGCAGCAAAGTCTTGTCTAAGTGGTTGCTGTGGATGGTGCTAAATGACTAATTTGATTTTTGTAGAAGTGTTTCTAGCTGCGCTTTGCAACATAGATATCTTAAAGAAATTAAACAGTAAGACATGTAGCTTCCTTGAGAACTGCTCTTAAAGTGTTTTATTTTTTTGTATTTGTTTTAATTTTTGTTTAGTCTTGTGGAAGCCTGTCTTTTGCATCTTTCTAGTGATGCAAATGAAGCTGAGGCATGGTACTAGCAGAGGTGGATAGAAATGATAGGATAATCGCCTAGGAGACTGCTGAACCATCTGAGATAAGGGAAGTAGTATTGGAAAGCCTGGCTCTGTATATTTTGGGTACCCATATGAATAATATTGAGATTTTGTGCCATTTTGTCAAGCCACATCCAGAAACTCTCGGAGAAGGAAGGTCATGGGTTTTTGATTGCTTGATTAAAGACTTTTAAAGCATTTTTTTTGTAGTTTCAAAATGAGAATAATTTGTAAGAAGTTTAATTATTGTATTACTAAAGACAGACTCTCTTGGGGGTTTTTTATGCTTCATGTTTTTTAACATCTTGTAAAACAGTAGTCCCAGAAGAGCATCAGATGTCATCTTCTAGAGGAGAATTGTAGTGTCATCCTAAATGACCTTGACCCATAAACTCCCTGGCCTGACCAGTGGATCATGGGAAGTGACATACTGCACTTTAGTTTCTTATCTGTAGGATGAGGACAATAACTCATGTCACTCGGACAGTAGCTTCTGTCACTCACGAGAATCCCAGCCTGCTATTAGGCAAACCAGTTGTTTATTGCATTTTAAAGGTGCCTCATTACTGTAAACATGGCTGAGGAGAGCTAACAGTCAGTGTCTCATTAACGGAAGCAATCCCTTAGGATTGAGTCACTTACACCACTTCAGAGTTGCTATTAGCCTTCCTGCTGCTAGCAGTTAGAGGGTTAATTAGGATTCTCCCATTCTGGATTCACACATCGATTGTGCTTTCCTCCAGCAAGTACTGCATATCTACGCAAGCTGAAGGTTTAACTTTATTATGCTTCAAAGTAATACCATTAGTTGTATTGTCACATAATTAGTCCTTAGGGTATTCCTCTCAGTGCTTTGCAGAACTGCAATTCCACCAGCTTTCCTGGAAAGGTTTCCCTTAGGTCCTATTATTTCCAAGTTCAGTCCTCTTCGAAGCTGAAATGCCTGCTTAAATGTTTTACAGATATACATGATGTACTCAAGGAAAAAGAGCGAGAGGCCAAATCCTGCTATCTCTTGTACATGTTGCTCACATGACTATTACCCTCTAGCTTATGCAAATGTTGCAAATAAAATTTTATATGTGCATAAGTATTAATGGGACCATGCCCATACTGTATGTAGCTACATGTTTTATGTCTGAATTTATATCCCTACATTTGTGCTTTCAACAATGTTTAATGTTTTTTCTTCACACCCATCTAATTACGCTAGAATACTGGTTTAATCTTTCACTTTTGTACATTTGTCCCTATCTTCCCTCCTATCATTCTGTTTCTTTCCCTTTTTCTGCTACTTAATTCAGTCTGTCTGTTCTTTCATTTGCTCTCAGATACTGTCTTTGTAATTTGACATAACATGTCAGATTTTCTAAGTTTTAATACCTCTGATCTCAATACTGATGTTGCTAGAACCTGAAAGCAAAATGTCAGACTAGTAGTGCCTCAAGTACAGCTAGACTGAAGACAAATTATTCTCCATCTGGGATTTAAGAAATCACATGAAAGTACATAAAGGAGAAAACGCTTCAGTGTTCCTGTATCATTATGGAAATGTTATGTAATTGATCAGTATTAGAGTTTTTCAAAGACCATACTCTTTGTGCCAGATAGTGCATATTTAAAATGCCATTAATAAGTCATGAATTTTAATCCAAAGGGAAGTATATTGAATAGTCTGAGTTGCTACTTCACCCACTTACACTTGTATGGAACCAAATACCTGGTTGTGGATAGCAGGTGTCCCCAGAAAGTTGCTTGATTCTGCTGTGAAGACCTATGGAGAGTAACTGTTCAGCAACGATGGTTTTCTCTGGTAAATGGTTAGTAATTGTTCTGGGTTGCTGTTTGTAATCACAAAACCTCTGCACGCCACGGATGAAGACACACTGTCATGTGGATCTTGGGAAAGAGTTTTCACTCCTGTTTTAGTATGTGAATACAGTAACAGTGTGTTCAGGCATACATACATGTCAGCTCTTTGCCTGCCCGTTTGCTGCCTGGCATACTGGTGAAATCAGAGATACTGGAGGTAACATTTGGGGAGAACTAGTTATGCATTCAACTACTACCCTCTTTCAAAGAAGCAGAGTTATGCCTGTATCACCTGCCTTGCTGAATCTTCTCGTGCCTGGAAGGAGGATCTAAACTTTCCCTGTCCGCATCACCTCACCTGGCTTTGCCTGCCTTTTGTATTGCTAGAGATAGTGAAAAAGCTATCACTGCTCATTCTGTTTTAATGGTTTGAGTCAAAGCTGAGAGAGCCTTGTAGCTGCTGTGAGCACTGTAGGCAGTCATAACCATTAATTCTGCTTGGAGCACTCTTAATTAACATGAAAGTTTCAAACCCGACACAGAAAAGCACTTAAGCTGTGCACGACTTTGGGGAATCCCACTGAAAGGGATGATGCACATGGTGTTGAAGCGCGTGAGTTCTTTTAAGAACTTCTTATACTGAGGATTTTAAAATGTACTTTTGAGAGTTTCACAAATGAGCACCAGCGTTTGAAAGGTACAAAAGCTCTGAATTAAACACAATAAACCTTCAGGCTAAAGTAGTCCATCAGATAAATTATCTCTAGTTTAAAAAGTGGCAGTGTTTAATTTATGGGGAAAAAATACTAAATTAGTATGAGCTGTTAGAAATAAGTAGCTTTCATAGGGCTCAAGCAAGAAGTATTTCAGCTCTAAAAGAAAATCTGAATATATGAGATTACTTAGGAAATCAGTGTGCAGTTTTATCACAGTGGAATTTATAGATGAACACTTTGAATATTTTTATATCCTCTTGTTGACATTGCTGTAAGAAATTACATGAGAGGAAAAGTTTATAGTCTTTATTAGACTGTAATGCAGTTTAACATGCACCCTGACATCAATCTGATTTATGTTTTAATATTTGCACTTATTTGAGAATGAAATAAAAAATAAACTATGTCAATCTCCCATGACAAACACAGGTTGTAGATCTGAACCTGTTGGCTATACTCCCACAGCAGAAGTTGATCTCAAATGGATGTAGAATAGGTAATTGCAGATTGACAGGTTTCTTGTTTCCATGGTGCATAAAATGGCAGAAATTTTTCAGTTTGACTCTACTTCTAGCTGATTTAGTGCATAAAAAATTGGATGGTATGCAAAGAAAGGCTTTAAACTTTTTTGTCTTTTCAACAATGCCAACCAGTAATCTTGAGAACTCCCACAAATTATCTTTCCAACAATAGTTAACATGTTATTAAGAATTTCCATGTCTACATACTAATTACTCTGAGATCTGGGAGGTTTTTTCAGCTTAGCAGTACCTGTATTTTGTGTGAACAGATACTGCTTTGTTGCTATTGGCAATAAGATGTGTTGGGCAAAAGATTGTGGACAGAAAATGGTCTTTTGGATAACAGAAATGTGACATGAACCTGTTGTCACAGCCAGTGTTTAGCCCCCGGCTGGGAGGTGGCCATGCAGACAGGGGTGTTGGTCACACCATTGCTCTGCCCTGACCAAATCCTGCCACGGGGTCCAACTGTGCTGCTTTCTGCCTTGAGGCGATGGCTGAGGTGGGGGAAGAAGCTTAAAATAGCTCCTACACATCTGTGAGGTATCCTGAGGGAAGCAGCAGCTACAGCAGTGATGTCCTAGCTCAGCCTGTGCAGAGGTGGGCCTTGTTCTCAGCATGGCAGTGACATGGGAAGTGAATGGGACAGTCAGTGACGGGGCTTGGAGTGCTGCAGAGGTGGCCAGAGAAGCGGCACTTGCAGATGCCCAGTGGGAAGGTAAAAGCTATCGGCGCAGGGAGGGGCTGGAGGTCCCAAACCAACCACAGGACTACGTGCTGCGTCTCAGCAATATTTTTCTAAACAGCTTTAAATTGTCAATGCCCATCTTTAATAAAATACAAACTCCCAACTTTTTGGAAATGTATCTGCTGTTCAATGTTGCTGTTCAAGGTGTGGGTAGGATGTGACAGCCTCATGAATGTGAGATTGGAAGGGATTTTCTTGAATCCAGCCTAGGGCTGTATAGAGTCATAATCTTCAAAAGCTTTCCAACACCATCTTAAAAATTGTAAGGATTATTGTGTCGCTGGTGTAAGCTCACAGGAGGCTCTGGACTGTTATTGCTGATGGTCAGGACAATTAGAAATGAATTCTGAAGTTCATTTTTGAACAGCTTGTGTACTTCTTTTCCAAGTTTGCTAACTTTTTCCTTTAGCTTAGCCTGCTTGAAATGGTGAATGCCAGAAGTGTCTTATTCCCCATTGATGTTAGATGTATATGTCAGTTGTCAGCTGAAATGCTGTTCAAATTCAGAATATTACTCTTAAGTAAACAGAAAGAAAATTAGAGGTTTGTATTCATTCATGGTATGTAAAGAAAGTGATTTAGCACTGTAAGCAATACTTTCAAGGCAGCGCCTTAAAAACCAAGCAGCTGCAGCAGCAAACCCATGTAATTCTTTGCCATTTTGTTTCACTCTAACGATTTTCCTTTGCTTGGGCAAAGACAGAACACTGCAGATAGAATTGCAACCAGTCTAGAAACTATTTTTTAAAAATCCATTTAAGACACCAAATGGAAGGGTTTCTGATATATTACATAATAACAGCCTGTATTAAGTCATACTTAAACCCCTCATTCTGCCATTATGTTGCAGATTCAAAAGAAGAACATTTACATACTGCTCTGTTCTAGCAGCCTCACTGTGGTACTGCAGTTAGACTTCATAATGTCTAATGTTTAAAATAAATTACTTCTCAGGGCGCTCATATCCAGTTGATTCTGGTGCCTGGTTCTGGACCACTTGAGCAATCAGTGTGCAGAGGCAGTTCAATTTATGAGATGTTTGCTGCTGCCACACATGCAATCAAATGTGCATTGTCAGTGACAAGTGACATGGTGCCCTGTTGAGACTGTCGCATATCCTTGGCAGAGTGAGCTGCTTTTGTGGGTCCCACAGCTGCATTTTGGTGAAACTTGGTCTGGTGCGTATGTGGGTGTCAGAGTTGTCCTCTGCAGCTCTGCCATGTGCTTGTGGGACCAGCACTGTGGAGAGTGCAGGAGAAATGGAGACAGCTGCCAGATGCCTTCTGCAACTGCGCAGCACAGCAGCAGACCTGCGTTCTGCCGGTGTCACAGCCTATGGAAGCTGTTCTTTTTCAGCTGCAGCTGGAGATACAGCAAGACTCAGCATCACCAGGAGAGCTACATGTCCTCACAGGGTAGGTTGCTGTTGGGAATGAAAGAGGATGTAAGTATGGGCTAGACACAGTTCTTTCATTATATCCCAGGTGTGGCTGAGATGAGCGATATAGAACAAATTGCAGTGAGGTTACTGTTTTTGCCAGCTCTGAGCTGCCACAAGAGTGCTGGCTGGTGCAACTGCCAGAGTTGTGATTTCAGGGATGTGTGAGACATTCCTAATGGAGATTTATGCTGAGTTTATCTCTGCCTTGTGAAAAGGGACACTGCATGCAGCTGGTATCGACTTTAAAAAAGTATCATTGTTATTCTTTGAAGGCTAACTAATGTCAAGCACTGACATTTCTTTCACTTCACTGAAGGAAGGATAACATAATGAAGTATAAGATAATCATTGCATATTACCTATGCATCACAGGTGTGCATAAAGCAATCCAGATCTATGCATAGATTGGACTTCCTTGCTCTTTTTGGATGACTGGAGGCACATCTCCACATCATCTGCTCCTTGTCTCTTCAAGAGAAGATCTTTTGTGTTAAAAGGATTTCCCCCATCATTCTGCAACTTAGTGTGATGAAGCATGTTGTTTCACTGCCCTCAGTGTTGGCTGCAGGCAATAGCAAGTTTTGGCAACTTGCCTGTGGACAGCAGGTAGCAGGAGAGCTTTACTGTTAGAGCTGGACCTGTGCAAACGACTCCAGGCTCTGTGAAGTCAGACTTAGCCACTAGTTGACTAGCTGCAAAATGAGGCTGTGCTTTGCTGGCTGAAATTCAGGTCATAATTGAGACCTATTAGATCCAATTTGGATACATGCTTCTTCTTGAGAGTCCTTATTGTGTCCTGCTTCCAAAGTAAAAATCTGCCACAGTTGTGAGGCCTGTGAAACAAGCAGTGTGGCTATGGCTGACTGCTTGGGAAGACAGGCAGGGCCGGGTCCTGAGAGCTGCAGTGGAACATTTCATGCTATGCCTCTATTGTTGCTTTAAAAATGTTACAGCTACTTCTGGCATAAAATGTTTGACAATTTATCAAATGAAAATGTGTGTCGCTGTAATTCATGAGTCAGTAGCTTTTTCTGTCCTGTAATACCACTGTAACTTTCCCATCCCAGGGTCTTGAGGCCTGTGTCATCAAACTTCCTTCCAAGAAGAGCAAAAAGGCTAAATGGGCTTGAGGAAAAAAGAATCTGTTTCAACATTTGACCAAATACTAGGGTGAAAAAAGAAGAAACTGGCTTTTCTGCAAGGTCTCTGCAAAACAAATGCAGAAAGTGTGGGCAAACAGACTTTTGTGAAATCTGGGAAGAGAGAAATCCCCAGGGCAAGGGTAGGTGCTGTTCTATTATGAAAGGTGCTCAGGAGGACTGCCAAGTGCTTCTGCTGTAAGTAATGATGACGACTCCAGATTCATTCAAGCTCCAAGAGATTATCCCTAATTTTTATTTGAGGTTTGAGCTTACACAGAGCAGCCACTACACACATTCCTTCTATTTCCCAGCATTATGTATTCTCCAGAGGGTATAGACAATAAGATGTATGTTATAGTTCACAGTATGACCCTGCACTATTTACAACAGGGGTGAGGTGACAGTGGGTCAGGACACAAGGAATAAGGTGCTTAAGAAGATCCGGTCAGAGCATTAGCTCTCACTGTTGAGTATTTCAAAGCTGAGAAAGATTTTGTACTCATGGTGATAGAAGTCTTTAAGCTGTAGCTACAGGGAAAGGTGCAAGACTGAACTATGAAGTGACACAGCAAGGTGCTTGTCACTGGGCACGAGCTGTGGTACCCCCAGCAAGGGACCATGGGGGATGACAGGAGGACCTCAGGTCTGCAGCACCATGGAGCAGGAGCAAAGTAACAGTAAATTGGAGCTGGAGAAGGGCTGGGTATTTGCTTGTGCACTTCCTTGCTACTTAAAGGAGATAATCACAATAATTTCCCTGCCCAGTGCTATCCTGGCTCGTCAAAACAGAGAGCAGAAAACCTGCCTGTGCAGCTGCATGTGTGGGAATCTAGTTTGCATTGCATTTTCTGGTGGAAAGGTTTCTACCCACTATCACCAGCAAGGCAGTGGATGATGACCTCCACTGGAACATTTTCCTTGCAGATGTAAAAGAATACTCTAGAATGTCTTAAAAATTACTCAATAGAAAATGTGTCAGTATGTCCTGCAATTTTAACTGCCAATGGGCTGACTTTTCTGATTTTCTTTCTCTGCACATGCTGGTAGGTCCAGAACACTTAATCAGCAGGAGAATCTGGAGCTGTAGACAAGTTCTGGCCCCAGCCTACACACTTTCAAGACCTGGGCTAGCCCATCTCAGCTAGGTGCTGCTATGGGCCACTGCCTGGGCTTGTGGCAGCTAAGGAATCCCCACCAGAGTCTGTCTCATCTTAATTGCTTTGACCTGGAACATGATGCACTCTGCATCCCAGATGCATGGTCATACCAATAAGCCAGCCACTGCACCTCCATTTCTCCTCTTTGGCAGATGTGGATCAAATCACAAATTCATTCTGTGAAGTGCAAGTAGGGACTCCTTCCATATCATCCTACCAAACAAAACCAAAACCAAACCAAGCAAAAAAACCCTTAACAAAGAACACCCACCCTGAAAAAAACCAAACCAAACCGAAACCAAAACAAAAAACCAAACCAAACCAAAAAAAACTCATCAGACCTCAGTGCTTCAGGTTTGAGAAGACTGAACTCCATCACAGTATAGACAGGTAGTATTCCTTGATCGTGTCCCAGGATTGCAGGCTTCTCTGCTGATGCTTATGAAGAGTGATGGTTCAGTATCTATAGATATATATGCAGATATAGCATGTCTACACAGATTACATACAGTAAAACATCAGGGCATGTTTTGCTGGGCTTTTCCTGGGATACATGAGGTGCATTCATTGATATATACCTGTGGTGCATCACTCAGACTAGCTGCCTACAGGGGAGTGATTTTTCCCTGTAGTGTAGTTCCCAGGACTGTGTAAATTGAGCTTGCCCTCACCCACAAGGTGCTCAGGAACTCTTTGAGCAGCAAGAAGAAAAGATTTTCTTCCCCTTGCCTGTAGGGCAGGCACATGAAGAGAGCCAAAGGTACAGAAAATTATGGTTTGTTGGTCCTCTCCAATATACAGACAATTTTGTTTTGGAGCAAGCATCTCTTGAGGAATTTGCAGAGGTAGCAAGGTATCCCTCATATTTTGCCCTTTTCCATTCTCATAGGCAAATGCATTACCCGTAGAAAGTCCAGGCAGTGGTTGTAGTGCCGCTGGAGCTTCATGCTGGCATACTTTGCCATCTGCATCCCCTGGTTTCAAGAAACACAGAATTGAGATGTGCAGACTGAGGACAGAGGAAGCAAACAGAATGTGGGAGTCAACTTCAATAGAGCAGCTGTTGAAGGTGTTATATCATAATGACTCAGGGCAGACAGGTATGAATGATCAAGGACTGAGGCTACAGAGTGATCTCTTTGAAGTGCTATGGGCCCAGTCTGCCCAGCACAGACCAGGGAAAATAATGGCATCTCGCAGGAGCAGCCAGAAGTGGCATCAGTAAAGTGGGCTCGATAACCAACAGGAATGTGTACCATGAGGGAAAGAAATATTTTTCCTGCTGATGAGCGGTCGTGTCTGATTCAGAAGGGAGAGCAGTAGACAGGATTATCCATGACTGCAGCACCTTTGGGGAGAGATAACTGGGACAAGAACTTTGTCAATGGTGGGTATTCCCCTTCAAATCAGTGACATTTTAGTATGAACTGTGTTTAGAGGTAGTGCGAACTATGGGTTTAAACACCTTTGGAAATTCTAGGTGATGGAAGACGCTGTCTATGGCTTCTTTCCCTGCTTGATATGGCATTCTTCATGCTCTCTTCGGTTCTGTGTTACAATTTCAAGTAGTTTAAGAATTTTTTGAGCAACTGGAAGCTTGACTGCTTATTAAGGCAGCAATAGTTTCTACACTTTGTTTCTCAGCAGTTGAATGAGTTGTTAATTGCCCCATTAATTTTGTTAGTTTTGGTTCCCACTTGTATTGAAACATCTGCATCTGTGGTAGATTAGAATGCCATGACATTTAAAATGCCATCTACTGAACAGCCAAAACTCAGGATAATATTCAGAATATCTTGTTTCATTAGGTAAAAAGTTACTGGCAACTTGTAACTTCAGTAGTTGCTGCAAACTGACTAGCACAAACTAGATATATTTTACAAATTGATGTATTATTGCCTTTTTAAACTTCAAGGTTGAAATGCACAGTTGCTTTATAATGCTTTAATGAATTTGTCTGCTTCTAAAGGAAGTAAAGATATTTCCATTGTGCTTAATCTGAACTCTCAATTTTTTTATTGCTATCAGAATTCTATGAAATAATTTCATTTTTGTAGCCAAAACTGGAGTCAAGATAGTGCTTTCTTGTCCACATTACAATTATCTTATGTAAAGGAAAAATTATCTTATGAAAGGAAAAATTGTGTTTAATATTTTTCTCTCAGAATATGAAGTAGCTTTTGCAGTTAACTTTTTCCGCAGCCTTCATCAAACTGACAGCCTGTATTTTAATATCAGACATCAAATTATTTACCTGATTTTTTTAGAAGTCTGTTTGCTGTCAGAGGTCTTTTTTATGGTTGTTCACACTAGGTGTCATGGGGCTGTGCAAAGATCATTCTGATTGCTCCACTCTGAAGGCTCTGTTCTGTCTATCTGTTTTTAAATGCAGTCCCTTTATTTTTTTCTCTGTTAGTTTTCCATAAGGCAGTTACTGTGGTGGAAACAACCAGGTAACTTTTCAGCTCTCACTTACACTGCTGTTAGGGGAAGAGGTGTGACAACAGCATGAGGTGATGCTCTTGGTCCAAGGTTGCTCGAGTTCACAATGATGGGTGCGGATTTTGGTTTTGTTGATTCACTTTGGTGATGGGCTTTGCTTCTCATCTGGATACCTCATGGTATTCAGATGAGAAGCATGTGACAAACATAAGCATGCTGTGACAAACATAAGCAATGGGGAGCAATGACCTGGCTAGTTCTCAACAATTCAGAAAAACATGAAAGAAAAAGCTTTTGTTGTTCTTGACATTTCATTTTTGCTCCTTTAGGAATGCTTGAAAGAGACCTCTGTGTAAACCAGTTAAGCTTTTTTTTCCACACAGATTAAGATTCAGATTGTCTGAGTATAATCTGTGATAACATGGGATACTTCTTATGTAGGAGAGAAAGCATTATCCCTCTCCTGAGCCTGCAGGCCATAGCTTGCATCCCCAAGCTGGAGTAGGTGTTACAGCCAGTGAAGACACCAGCTTGGTCAATTCTTGGGAACTGACATATATGAATTTTCACGAAGATGTGTGTATTATCTCTTCACATAATCTGAATGTCTAAACTCTGGTGACATATTTCCTATTGGTGCCATCAATACTTTGCATCAATCTGTTTTCTTTAGATTGCTGTTCAGGAATAGGTTTACCCCTTAATTGGAGGAATCAAGCTCCATAAACCTCTTGTTTTTCCTCAAAATCTTCTTGATTTGTCTTTCTAGAATGTAGACTCTTCAATGATAACATTTCTTAATTACTTAGTTATGTATCACAAGACACAATGAAACAACTGTGTATTCTGCAAGCTTGCAGCTTAATCCTATTGTTTCCTTCTTTTCTGATACCTAATATATTAATATCATACATGCTACTGCAGGTACAGAGTAGAGAAGACAATATTTCTCTTACCTCAGTATTTTTAGAGCATGGCATACAGTTGCTGGTTCAGCATATTAGGCTGACTGTACATTTAGCTTCCTCTGAGAAGGAATTGAGAAGGTCACTAGGAAAAACCACATGCCTTTTCCTCTACAGAGCAGAAGGACCTTGCCAATAAGTCAGATTCAAGTGGCATCAGAATGGTTTTCTCCATGTTCCTGTTCCTCAGAGATTTCCTTAAAATAGCATTAGTTACATGCTGTAAGGTTTTCTTCTTTGGGGTGGGGCAAGATTTCTGAGTTATTTTTATGTCAGCCAAGCTCCCCACACTTCATATGAATTCAACCCAAATGTTTATGGCAGAATGCTGATATCATCAGCAAGAGTTCATGTTATGAGACCACACTGGCTTTCC
>VYZP01025699.1:62324-110254 GCA_013400635.1 Hypocryptadius cinnamomeus
ATGGCTAGTGGAAAAGAGAAGGCATGGTGCTGGAGTATAAAGCCACTGATAAGATTTTGTTCTTCCAGCTGATAAGCCCTAGTTATTGGATGGGGAAATCTACAAAAGAGCTGTTGATAACAGCACTTTAAATAACATTGGAATAGCAACATGTAAATGACTCTCAAACTGTCACTGAGTTGGGGTTGCCTGGTTGTGTCCCTTGTCCCTTCAGACTGACAAGTTCCACAAGGCAGGCCCACATGAGAAAGGGTTTCCGGTCAGCAGAGACCTCAGGGCTTTCCTCACACTTGCCTGTAGCCACAGCATAGTACTATGGAAAGAGGATGGAGTAATTAATAAATAATAAGATATCCACATGCATATAGGGGCTTAAATATAAAATTGACAATATTTATTAAAACACACCTAAATTAATGTTTATAAAGACTAATGTTTCAGGTGCGTGCAGTAACACGAAGTAATAAAATCAAGTCCACCAGTACTTCTACAAATCAACTCTTTATTTTACTCTTTTAAGTAGCATAAAAAGAGTTTAAAAGTATTTCATAGTGTAAATAGTTATTCAGGATGCATTGGGACTAAATATTTTCCTGTGAGACAGATGCTGCTCCCCAGCATTTTAGTGGTTGTTTAATGCTGGACTACCTCTTAGGATAACTCATTTTTTCTCTTTAGTGAAAGAAAGGTTTGGCTTTCTGAACCATCAGAGCAACTGGCCCCAAGGAAAGAAAGCAAGCTAATAAATTAAGTCAATGGTAGAATCTAACAAACTGTATCAACTAGAAATCCCTTCTTAAAATTCTCATTACTCAAGAGTCTGGCAGGACCACATCTAGCTAAATGGTTTCTGTTCCCTACAAAGGCTGAAAGTGTGGTTTTTGAAGAAGAAATGTCACAAGTGAAGCAGGTATTCTGCTTAAGGGCTGGCTTCAAATGGGCCTCAGAGTGCTGGGGAGCAGTCTGGACAAGCTGAAGAGGGACAATTCATTCTACAAGAACCATCAGAATTGACATGGGAGTCCCAGCTCTCTGTCAGTCTTACTTAACTGGCAGGATCGACAGTTTTATCTAGTTCACACCAAACAAAATGGGAAAGTAGCAAAGGATAGTATAGGAAAGAAAACTTGATAGTGAATACATTTTCAGTTAATGTATCTGAGAAATAGATTTTAAGACATTTTTTCTTCTTATTGCATATGTGGTAGGAAAATAAATTAGGATTGGACAACATTGACAAGTATCTCAAGCATTTTAACAGCATAAAAATGGAAATAATACATCATACCTACAGGATTTCTTTGAGGGAATAAATAGATGTAGCTATTGGAATCCTTTTTGGCATGCTATATTTCAATGTTTATTTATTTAAACCATTACAAGAAGTGAGATAATTCCATCCTTGACACTGTATATTGTTTTTCTAGTTAGTAGAATAAGTGAATGGAATCTTTTTCTGTCAGAGTGTAGGTATTCCTGTGCTGAAAAACTGCTAGAACATGGTCCACAGGGCAACATGAAATTTTCATTGATCTACCCGTGGTGGAGAGTCTCCTTGTACAGAACTATTTCAGTACATTAAAGCACCACATCCACTGAGTTAACTGTGTGTCTGATCTCTTGATGCCCCTCTTGAATTTTAAAACTTTACCCATTTCTTATCCTAGAGTTGGAATGTGTGTACTTTTCCCTCACAAAGAGCGTTTTAGAGTGAATTGTAGAATTTTTCAGATAAACAGCTTTGCCGACCTGAACTATGTTGAACATCTTTGGCTTTCATCCCTGGAGGGAAGTCAACAAATTTAGCCAGTAGCTTATTACATGTTTACTCACCTCACAGAGAGTCTTTGAGAGGACAACAGTATATTATGTTTTCTTCCAGGGATATGGCTCTTAGTCACAACTTCCTCTCAGTTCTTGGGGAAGATAATAGATTATCTGGTACCTAGGTTAAATGACGTTCATCTCATTTCAGGACTTTTCTTTATCAGGACTCTTCAGAAGGTGAGATTAAAGCGTACGGTCTTCATGGAAAAGAGCTTGGCTTTCTGGATGCCTACAGAGTACTAGCACTTAAAATCTCTCCCTGCCTTCTCTTGGCTAATTTTTATTTCTATTGAAGTCTCATACATCATGCCAAGAATATAGAGCTATAAATATTCCTTCAATGTTTCTCTATTGCAAGTTGTAGTGTACAATTGAAGTGCCTGATGTCAAAACTAAACTCCGAGTCTACATGGGAGACATGATGCAAGACTTTTTGAAATAACCAGTAAACAAAGCCCCATCAAATTTAGCACTTCAAGAGTCTTTAGGGGCTTTTCCACAAGGAATCAGGTCCACTTAGATTTAGCTATGAGGGTTTTTTTTAATAATTAGATGTGGATTTTGCTGGTGCATAGGCAGAGAAGAGGTAGACATTATTGTCAGACTGTGGAAAGAATACAGTTTGTCCTGTGCCTGGGGACTGCATGGGGCTCCTCATCCTCAATGAGCATCCATTGAACACATACCTGCCCATGCTTCCAGCAGGGGCATAAAGTTAGGGAGAGGAATACAGGATGTGTTCCTGCTTATCTTCTCTTTGTGTATCCTCTGAGGACTTCAGTACCAAATAGAGATGGAAAGCAGCAGGGAGCTGTAGCTTTATGAGGGGATGCACCTCTCTTCTACTTACAGAAGAGGTTCTTTATATCTGGGTCAATCCACTGCTGTATTGAAGTGCTTGTAGCCTGCATTGGGCTGGCCTTGGCCAGCTGCCAGGCACCCTATGCAGCCTCTCTCTGCCCTCCTCAACTGCACAGGAGGAAAAACCACAATAAAAAAGCTCATGGGCCAAGATAAAGAGAGGGGGCCAATGTATCATTCACTATGTTCAGTTCTGATACCGTTTGTCAGCATAATGACATTTCTGTCATGAGGGCAAGGAAGCAAATGAAAAAAATGATTGCACACTACAGCCCCAGGGGTTCCCAAACTATTGGGATTGTAGAAAACTGGGTATGAGTTTGTTACGCCTGTAGAAAACAGATCTGGTGGCTTAATATTGGCCTGAGCTGCTCAACAGCACTTAGCACCACATCAGCTAAAGAAGGAAATACATTGTCTGCTAGAGGAGAGCTTTGCTTTACTTATTATATTGAAAATACAGAAGACAAGTATGAAAACGAGAAAAAAAGTTCCCCTCATACCAATCTCAATTTGGCTGTCATTCAGATTTTTGCTCTGGAATCTCTGTGGAGGCTTGGGGGCTAACTTAAGAAATGCTGCCTCCTGGGAGCTGGCTTGCAGAACAGAGTTTGGGGTTGTATTTAGCCACAGGGACCAAGAAGTCAACTTCATGTCACTTTGCTTCCTATATTCTGTCATTTGGAGTCAAACTAATAAATGGGCTACCAGTTCACTATTTTTTTTACCCTGGCTTTCTTGCCAGGGAGATTTCCTTTTGAGATAGACCCATTCCCCTCCTTATATTTTTTTCTTCAGAATTTATTTCCTGGTTCTTAGTTTGCCCCAAGAATGCATTTTCTGGCTTATGTGAGATTTATCTGTGATAACTTGTGGTTCTTCTTTCCCCATTCTTTGAGATTGAGATATAAAAAGCAAATGCAGCAAATTACTCCTTCTCCTTTGCTGAGATTGTCCTTCCTTTCCAAACTCTTACTATGAATTATTTACCATGAGCCATATTCACTGTGCAGAGATCTTATACATCTTATCTCTTTATCCCTGGTTCTCAGCTTTTCATACATTATGACTGACTGAGTGGACATGAGAGCACTTATGTTTTCCTGGATGCAGGAAGCTGGATGAAGTGACTCAGCCCCATCTCAGGGCAAGCGTGGGCCAGTGTTTGCTTTGCTCCTTCCACTGGCACAGTGACATCCAGGAAGGGCTCAGGCTTGTGGTCCAGAGTGAGCTGTGGCACACTCTGGGCAGGGTCCACACCTGGGCAGCTGTGTGTTCGTACAGCTGAGGCATACCATTGCCAGCAGACTTGAAGGAGCTGCAGAGCCATAGCAAGGCAATATTACTAATATAAATCACAGATCCTGCATTTAGAGTGGAGGTTTTTCATAACTTCTGCAAAGTACCTCTCCTGTCTGCTCTTTATCAGTTTTGGTGTTTCTGCTGTCATAAGTGTCACAGATCCTGCATTTAGATGTAACAGCTCAGTGAATCATTCTTTTTCTTATGTTTCTTTTTGCAGACGACCTAGTAGCTGAAATTGAGAAAAAGATTACGGAAGCTTTTGAGGTGTTTGACCGTGAATCCAATAAAACCGTGGATGTCAGGTTTGTAAATCTATTCACAAATATATTAGAGAATCTTGATAGAGATAAACAGCTCCCTAGACTGGCATCTGCTTTACCAGAAAATGTAATAGAAACAGTTCTTTTGGCCCTGTTTGGACAAGTGTTTGTAGTGGGTTGACCTTGAATGGAGGCCTAAAAATTCCTGGATGCTTTTAATTCTGGTATTTTTAAAGTTTGAATATTTGACAGTGCTACTTGAACTTAATTTTAACATAAACATTCATACCCATATAACTTATGTTATAAAATGCATAAACCACATGTTTATGTCTTAGGGAGCAGGTTCTGAGGTTATAAGCTGTTGTCATGAAAGTTTACTGAAGTAGTTTTTCATATTTACAATTACTATTTCCAAAAGAATATCCTTTTAATTATAAATCAGTTATTGAGTAGAAACACTACAGTGGAGTGTGAGAACTGGTGAAATTGTTGTCATTAGACATTCTGCATGAAGACAAATTGAAAAACATATTTAAACATTTCTAACAGCTTTTCTACATTACAGAGAGGAAAGGGAGGTACAAAATATTTATGTGATGGTTGTAGCAATGTATGCTTACTAATGACTCTAAATTTAAGAAATTGCAGGTGTTTCACAGAAGTAATGGTTTTTCAGCTATACCCAATGGGGAGAATATCAGGATATTTCTCCATACTCAGTATAGTTGCTGTTCCCTTGGCCATAGGGCTCTTTAGAGGAGAGTGGTCTCTTAAATCTCTTGGTCCGTGCCCAGGGAGGAGCCTGATGCCCGGGGCTGGGACTGTCCCGGTGCCCCCTGGTGCCCTGCTCCTGGCTGGGCAGTAGGATGGGCCCTGGCTGCCTGGCCCAGGGCAGAGCCCCCACCAGTACCACCCCCAGCCCTCGCTGCATCATGGTATACTCACTGCTTGTTTGTTTGTCATTTACATCTGCAGTCTTGGCTAAACAGCTGTAGAACTTTCTCCACTTCTCACTCCATTATATATGGATATACAGCTTGGGAGCATGTTACAGCAATGAAATGATACAAGTAGACTCTTTAAAAAGATTATTAATTCAGACAGGGGACATCCAAAAGTCTATTTTATGTAGTAAATGCACAATTTCACATTCATTTTTTTGTAGTATAGATACAGACAATGAACAAAAACTTATTGTCTCATTATTCCTAGGTTCATATTGCAGGGCTGTATCACAAGTGGGATTATTAATGGCTGATTATCTTGTATCAGAAGGTGGCAGCACAGCACAATTCTTAACCACAATTGTAGCTGTATCGGTATTAATGCCTGAAATATCAGATATCCTTGAAGAATGGAAAATGATACTGGTTTGACAGGCCAACATTGGTATTCCATGACTCCTAGTTCAAATTAATAAGAAATTAAGCATGAAGAAGATGGTATTTTTTCATGCATATTTCATGTCCCTCAGTTAAGGACTTTTGTGATATTGCAAATCTTGTCATTGAAAGTGTTATATGCAAGGTGAAAACCATGGACCAAAATTTTCATTGCATCTGTGTTACAAAACTTGTATGATCATAACCTTGATTTTAACTATTGTTTTTGTATTCTAGTGACTACACAGCAGAAACTGCAGCTGCTGAACTGAGTGAGAGGAAGGGGCTGGGAGCAAAATAGTTTCATATTTCCTTCCAGGTCCTTTGAACTCCATGTTATTACCAAATGGGTCCTGACTTTTTTTACCACAAGTACTTCAAGCAACGTCCTTGTGCTGGCATGCAGGCAGACTGCCAGATAGTGCATCCAGCAGTGCCAGATTTTGCAGACTCTTCTAGGGTCTGACTTACCTCAGTCACATCACAGTTCTGCTGGGAGTGAGTGAAGTGAGGCAGGAGGGTGATGGCAGCATTCCCATCCCTGGCAGTCTGTGAGAGCAGAAATAGTGTGGGACAACAAGGAGGCAGGATTTGTGTTGGATGTTGCTCTGGTGGAGGCAGGGAATAGTTACAAGTAGCTGGAAAATATGAGGGAGTGCAGGAGTGAGAACAACAAATGCAATATTATACATACTAGAAGTAGGATGCATGGACAAGGATTATGTCTAAATGAGTGACCTCCCTGAGGCCTTTGGCCATTCACACCCACAGGGGCAGGGTCATTTGAGAAGATGGTTTCATTTCAGAACACATGGATGTGTGGGGTTGGATTTTGCTCTGTAACTAGTTTTGTGCAGCCAGCCTTTTTCTCTCTTTTGTCTATTGTAGTGCTTCTCACACGTTTTCAGTCAGAATGGGAACTCCTTGGGACCAATCTGAGGAGGTCACAGACTTATACATATAATTTTGCATGTGCTTGGTGTGCTGCATTCAGGGCCTTACTCTTGTAAGAGGATTTTACAAAGATCATTCCTCCTTGTATCTACCATTTTTATTAGGCAATCTGATTTTTGCACAAAATGGAAAAATTTACCAAGATGAAGGAACCACAGAGGTTTGGATGAGGGGAACCACCAGCACTGTGAATCCATATTCAAATGTGCTTAAATTCTGTGTTGTTGAATTGAATTGAATTGTAAGTCAAGCTATATTAATGCTTCTGTTGTTTTGTTTTTAATCATACTATAAGTCTCATTAAAAATTTGTTACAGCCTTACAATAATTTGTTTCTAGTCTGTGATGTTGTTCATCTTAGACTACTTTGAGGCATTGCCAGTTTAGTCAGAATTTTATTTGGGGCCTCAGAACAGCTGCACCAGCTTCAGCAGTAAATATAAGCTATGAATATATTTACAGCATAAACAGAGTGGTGATAAGCCACTTTGTTGCTCTGGTTGACTCTGAGAGCACAGCATGGACATAGCAGGGCTGCCTTCTTCCTCACCTTTTGTAATTGTTCTTTAATGCAGTTAGAATTTGTATCTTTATGGCATTTAATGGAAGTATGTATTTTATTTGTTACTTTGCATCTCAGTAGATTTCCAAGTGATTTGTTAAGTACATATAAATAGACTTTACTGAAAATAAACATTACAATTAGAGAACAGCAATGTGAAAGTAACTTGCACACAGTACAGTGCAACACAATAGTAAAGAATTTTTTTGGGAAATTGCAAGAGCAATTTCAAGGAACTTCAGAATATTTTATGTCTGAAAAAGTCTTGTATTGCAGACTTATTAATAAATGTGTCTTTCTTTCTTTCTTTCTTTCTTTCTTTCTCTTCTCTTCTCTTCTCTTCTCTTCTCTTCTCTTCTCTTCTCTTCTCTTCTCTTCTCTTCTCTTCTCTTCTCTTCTCTTCTCTTCTCTTCTCTTCTCTTCTCTTCTCTTCTCTTCTCTTCTCTTCTCTTCTCTTCTCTTCTCTTCTCTTCTCTCCTCTCCTCTCCTCTCCTCTCCTCTGTTCTCTTTCAGGGAGATTGGTTGCATTGTCAGGTCACTGGGTTGCTTCCCAAATGAGGCAGAAGTACAGGAACTGCTTGCAAAGGTAAATGTTTACATCGTTTGTATTTTTTTCAGTTTTCAACTCGCCCAAGATTGGCCCTTCTGTCTTGCTGAATGGGAAACCTAAACTCTTTTCCAAGATGTTGGAAGTGTCATGGAAGTGTTTCCAGCAGACAGTCTTGTAGGTTGCCCTGAAGCAAATCTTTAGGCTGATGAGGTAACAATGTTGATGGGTTAAAATGAGGAGTCTTGGAGTCTTTTTTACCCAAAGGGGGACTGTGACACTGTGGCAAGGTGGAGGGATATTTATAGAAAAAGGAGGAAAAACTGACTGATGAAAAAGAATGTCCTAAGCCTCAGTCAGATATCCAAACTCTAACCATCTCATTCTTCTGGACATGCCATGGAAACACATTGCACGGTTAGGTAGTAAAAATTAGTTCTTGAGCAGGTGTTAAAATTTTACATCACATTCCAAAAGTACCCAGAGGGAAAGCCTGCCGTTTTTTGAACTAGGTCCTGTTATTGCTGTCTTACAGCCAGACCTTGCAACATTCTGTCCTTCGTGAGGTCTTTCTCAGTCTTAAGATTTCTGACTTATAGGTGAGAATCTTTTCTTACTTAATTGCTTAAGCTTGTAAATCAGGCTTCAGGACATAAAACATCACAAGACCTAGTGGTCCTCTCATTCTTCCAGTGATAGGCCCTGGTAAGGTAAGGAAATTAATCATGTTTCTCCACAGTCTTTTCCTACACTAATTTTTGTCTCCTTATATCATGCTTGTAATAGAAAAGTGGTGTGCTGGTGCCTTGGCATGGTATGATTAATAAATGGGACAAAGAAGTGGGAAAAAGACTTCTCATTCTTTTTGCAAATGGACATGCTGCTTTAAGGAGTGGACAGTGCTGGAGCTGAGAGGTGGAGTAAGGATTTTTCTCCTATTCTTGTGTAGGTCAGGATACTGTGAATTGATGTCTCATACTGTTTTCTTCCTGCTCCAACCATAATTTGGATAGTTGCAGTAGTAGTCTCTCCTCACTAGGCTTGTCTGGCCTCTTGTAGATCTGAATTTAGTGTGAGAAGTCTTGCACTAAGTCTTGTGAAAGTGATGCAGCTGCTTCAGACGAAGAAGTGCAAAGAACCACTAGAGGAGAAAGCTCTTTTCACATGATTCTGCAATCTGTGTGCTCTGGTTCTGTACTCTCAAAACCAGACTGTCCCAGCTCCCACTGACAAACAAGACAAAATGGAAAGAGGAATTATGGTGCTTAATATAGATTATATTTTTAGTGTCCCACAGTGACTCTTCTTTACAGCAAATGAACAGTGCAGCTCCTCACTGAAGATACAGATTTGAGAAACGAGGATGCTTTGACAACCCTGTTCAAGTCCAGGGGAACCAGGAGAATTTAAGGCCTGCCTCATCCTCTGGAAGAGATTCGACTTACTTTTTTTTCCCCCCCAATTTTCAATATTACTCCAGAAAAGTGAGATAGGTAATACATAAGAAATACAGTGCAATGTAGCCACAAGGCAGAAGATTCTTGAGATACAACAGTGTAACGTGTATGAAAATGCTGATTGTAAGAATATTAAAGCACAAATACTGCAAGACGAAAGAATACATTCAGAGTAACGGTTAACCTTAAAGAACATTGCACTGGAAAATAAATAGCAAATAATATTTCATGGTGCCTGTAAATGAAGCTTTGGCATAAGTTTAGTACCAGAAGAACACTGTCTTCTTGTGGAACCCTTCATATATTATGATAATCACAAACATATCTTAATTTATATAAGATGCCACTATAATTGGCTGTGGTAATACCATTTTATCTTAATCTAGATAAGGTAAAAATTGTGTCTGTTAGCTAGTTTGTTACCAAGCTATTTCCCCAGTATTGTTGCCCATTGTGAGCTGTGATTCATTTCTGTTTCTCACTGCTTGTGTCTCTGTCATCTCATCTTCCTATTAGCCTTATTGCTAAACTAGCACATGCTCCCATCACATTATTCATATTTGCAAAATCAGCATTAATATAATTATGTTATCTCTATAAATGATCATATAATGTTTCTTATATTGCCTTATACTCAATTCTGTACTTAATATCATCTCTCTAGGCCTACTTACAAAGGTAAGATTAAATGCTAAATCTAGAGATGGTGGAAACTACCTAAGGGGTACTACAATGCCTGGAGTTCGGTACAGTGCTCTGCCTGGTAACTCTGGAAGATGTTTTTGTTTCTTTGTGTTTCAAGTACCCCAGTGTTATAGCTGGGAGAACAGAGATACAAACCATAATAGGTGCTACAATACAGTTGTTATGGGAGCTGTGGATATGCCCAAAGGAAAGAAATGGAGTGAAACTCACAGAGTCGGAACAAGCAAATACTGTTACTGTGGAAAGAGGAGGAAATACAGAAAAAGAAAAACATCAATGAGAAATGAGGTGTAGAACAGGAATGAGCATGAAGAAGAATAAGAAGTGTTAGAAAGAGGATTAATTTTAATTTCTCAGGATGCTGCTGGATCTATAGAGACTCTGAAATGGAAGCTCTTTGTTCCACATCAGAGGAAGCTGAGGTTGCTGATCACCTCCCAGGACAAGGTTTTGGCAGGTATTTTGTTGCATCTTTTCAATCAAGCAAGCAGCAGAACAAGTGATTCCGTAATGGTAAAATGTTCCATTTAGTTTAGAATGAAGCACGCAACATCTTCATTTCCTTGCTGAAGATCCTTTCTGCTAGGCTCACCAAATAGAAGAGAAAATGTGTTTTTTCAAGCCAGTTTCCACTCTGAAGCAGCAAGACGTGATGGCTGTCTTCTCTTAGCACCCAGCCCCCTTCCAGAACTGTAAAAGAGCATGCAGAAGCAGTTGCAGCTTTCCATTTAAGCAACTGGATGTATCAGGAACTGCCCCAGCTCTGCTCCAGCTCCCAGGAGGAAGATTCCTTACTAAGTTTTTCCTGGCTCAGTTAGAAGATTTCAAATCAGTGCCTGTTTGAGTTTTCTTTCAGTCTCAACTGTGTCTCAGAGGGCCTAGCAAGGTGTTGCTGCTGCCATGTGAGACCTCAAGGCATGCATCCAGTTTCAACACAGACAGGAACAGGCAAGCTCAGTTAACAGGCTCCTTTTGGGAGAAAAACTTAAAATTTTCAGGGAAGGGATGCACCCCAATGACAGAGAGCGGTTTTTACCATGTTGCTTATCTCCTGTGGAAGTATAGGAATGCAGTGAGAATGCTGCTAGAAGTCCCCAGTGGTTTGGGACTAATTTGTTTCCTTTTTTGGGTAGCATTTTATAGGCTGCTTTATGGCTCTTTCAGTCCTGACTCAGTCTGCCTGCCTCTCTGGTCCTTCCCCTGACAACTCTCTTTAACTTTCTTTCATGAAACATGAAAGCAACAAATTCCATCATTAAGGTGCACTTGACTGGAGCAATATCCAAGCTAGCCAATTAAATATGCCCAGAAACATCCTTGGGTGTTGAAGCCAGCAGGCACAGAGCAGCTCATGCCCACCCTGCTAAATGCTTTATGCAGAGTGGCTGCACCAAGCATCCTGCTGGGGAATGTATCATAAGGTCCAAGCCAGGATCTGCTGGGGGAAATGTTGGGTGGCACAGTTCAAAATCATGCCAAGGGAACATGCTCATGGTTTACTGTAACGAGTGTTCACGTTACACTGCTTGGGAATGCTCCAGATCCTGATAGACTTTACTAATATGGCTTGAGCCTGAATGTTTAAACCTCTGCTGAGTTATTGTGGCAGATGAAATCAGTTCCTCTGTGTCCGGTTCCTTTGCATGAATGGTTTTGAAGCACAAGAGGGCAATATTGAGTTGCTGCAGATGTCTAATAGCAGACCTGTATTTCCTTGGGATATTAGCTCTTCCTTGAATCTCCTTCAAGGAAGGATCACAAGCCTTTCACTCAGATGTTATGGTGCCATGTTATATTAAAGACCTGATATAAATATTCAAAGTCTAGTGATGTAATTTTAATGCAGGGACCACCCCAATTTTCTGGTTTTTGGGTTAGTTTGCTAATGAGTCATATACCCTGCCACACTTAAATTTTATTTTTAGATAGAAGTAGAAGAACCGGGTGGATTCGTTCATCTGGAAAAATTTCTTCCAGTGATGACAAAAGTTCTACTTGACAGAAGGTAATGGAAAGTGAATTTTAAGTGTCTATAGATTATTTCAGATTGATAGGGTTGATTCTGAAAAACATATCTACAGAAATTTTATGTAACTGGAAGGAGTATAGATCTTCTTTGTCCTTTAAACTCATTTTACATTAGCTATATAGATTTTGTTTCAAAATTAGTTCATCTACATTAAATTATGTTGTACTGATGATATAAATAATGCCAGCTTATAATAATAATTGTGATAGTATGTAGCTTTTGTATTTTTAATTGGAATCAAAATTGCTATTCAACATGCTTTGTGTATCTCTGAAATATTTTGTATGCAAATTAAGGTCATAACTATTGCTTTCTCTGAGCATATGAGTTACAGTTACTGAGAAGCACAGAGTGTTACAGTGTATTCTAAATAAGTTGTGTAAACAAGCTGCATATTTGTGTCTTAAAGTGACTGCCAGGTACAGCTGAATGTATACAATTAGCACTCTAAAAGACTGCTCATCTAAGAGTCACAAAGGTGCATAGATGTCTTTGCACATACCGAGGAACTTGTGCTATTTTGACATTTTGCACTAAAGCAAGATCATTTACAAAGAGTTTATCTTTCATTTTAAAGATGGTCGTCAAGACTTTTAAGGAACTCAGTCTTGTCCAGTGCTGAGAAGTTATTTTGCACACAGAGGGCCTTTGGTAGGAAGGTGTTTTTACACATGAAGTAGCTGTGGCTCCGCACTGGTGTTCACCCTTTCACAAAATGATGCTTTGCTGCTCTGGGCTCTCCTCCTCCTCCTCTACACCCCCTTCACGCAAACTCAAACACACACACACACACACACACACACAAACACCCCCTGCACACTTTCCCCAGGCTAGTGCAGGTTTGTCAAGATCCACTTCATCTTTTGGGGCACTGTGTCCATAGTTCACTTAAGCAAGGGTACATGAGATTTGGATCATAAAACCCAAGGCTTCTTCTTGGCACATTTGATTTTTAGATAGTAAAAGACTGAGGCGGGTCTGGACAAAGCAGTCAAGCAGTTAGAACCTCCCTGGATTCAGCTCCTTCTCTTTAGTATTCTAGGGGTTTGGTGAGAGCCTGCTGGGATATGGAAAAGTCTCAACTGCTGCACTGAGCTTTCTTTCCTGCTCTGAAATCAAGCATGCATATGCATGCACAAACGTGCTCAGTTCTCCCCTCTCTCTGAAATTGTTAGTGACAGACCTTTTATAGCTACCAGCCTACGTTGCTCATCATCAGCTCATTAGGCTGCCCAAGTCCCACTAGGTGATCTGTTGCCTAGCTACCAGCCTACCTGGACAAAACTTTGTTTTCTTGGTTTGTCCATTTCTGTTCAGTGCATTGGTTTTGTAGAATGATTCATCTGTTGCTGATTCCCACTAACCTGCCAAGCCAGCCCAGACATGCAGAAGACATTCATCTGGCTCCTCAGCACAAGGGAAATTAAACAGTAGTACAACAAAAGATGTAAGAGTTAAATATATGGACAGTTCCAAAAGGTCAGGCTGCAATTAAATGTTTGATAGACAAAACTTAGTAAATTCTCATGGAATACAAGCTTTCCTTTCCGTTAGTACTCGTATTTAGTTTTTCCAGAATGCTGGCAAACAGTAACTTAACTTTTCTGATTCCATGGTTTCAGATTCCGACCTATTCCAGAAGATGTTATTCTACATGCGTTTGAGGTCTGTAACAAAATATTCAAGTACCTAATTGCTGGGAAGAAGTTGCTGCTTTTTGATACAATAAGCTTAAAACCACAAGATTTATTCTTTTTCTTCAAAGGCTTTGGATGAGAATAAATGTGGATATATTACCAAAGAGGACCTGGTCAAACATTTGACTGAAAAAGGTAACATGACTTTTGTAATATCAGTATTTAAGGAAAAAGCATTACATATGTATATGGCACCTTGAGGTCCTTACCCTGCAGGACAAAACCTGCAGGAGTAGATGCATTGTCTTCAAACAATGCTGTTGCTGTGATGAGTGACTGCAGACTAGGACATTTCACTGGTCAGTGATGCAGGGAAAGACCATTTATCTGCCCACTTGCAGACATTATAAAATATAGATATTTATTCTTATCCTTATTTGTAATTCAGTCATGTCTGGATATTTTGTGATTCTGTGCACACCTCTCTGCTCACTAAGTATGTGACTCTTTTGCTGTCCTGTAAAATTGCAGCATAGATTTCCGGATGTTTCAGTGGTTTCACTGCTCATTCATTCTTACATTATCTTGATCTTAATTCTAGAGCCACATGCAAACAAAGAGATTCAGAGACGAGATTTAAGTTGTACATTCTGTAATCCTCAATATCTCTTGAAGAGCCTGCTTTTCTTGTGTGGCTGACTCATGCCCACCTGCCTCATGTTCAAAAGGGTGTGCAGGTTTTGTGCAAGACCTAGCATCAGATGGTAACCTGGTTTTCTGAGGGATGAAGTAGGCCATCAACAGCTTTGAGGAGAAAAACCAGAAGTCTTTCATGATGTGAATACAAATGCAAGGATAGCCAAATGAGACATAATAATTCTAATGTACACAGGAGAAAAATTGACCAAAATGGTTATTTGAAAATCCATGGCAGAGAGGAACAGGCTGTTTTGGTGTTTCTGAACTAGAAGATCAGATAGATCCAGATCCTCTGTCTCCTTCCTTTTAGACTGGCTCACTTGGTGTACAGGACTTATATTGGCAAAAGGGAAGGAATAAGATACTTAGTTTTGTTCCTTTTCTCCTCTGTGTGAGAATCAAAAGGAGATCCTTTCAAGGGAAAGGCAGTGGAATTTGTCAGTCCTTGAAAGGATACTTACCAAGATAAAATGTTATTCTGTGCTGTCTTTCAGGTGAGCCCTTTACTCAGGAGGAAATGGAGGACATGCTTGCCATTGCTCTGGATCCAGAAACAGATACTCTTCACTACAGAGATTACCGTACAAAGCTGGTAGTAGACGAAACCAAGACCTTCCCTTTTAATGTCTGAGATGCCTTTTGGTAACAGCACTGTGGCTTGACAGATAGTTGAAATATGTATTTTAAAGTATAACAAAGCTCAGCTTGTGACTTGGTCTTATAATTAAAATTAAATCTGTGTAGTTATGTTTCCTTGGGGTGGGTGGGTGTGGGTGTATGTGTGTGTGTGTGTGTGTGTGTGTGTATATATATATATATACACACACACATATAAAAATATATTCACACCTGGGAAAAGAGCTCTTGACAGAAATACTGTGTAAGGTCTGGAAAAGAAATCATAGAATTTTGTTGGAAAATAGCAGGAAAAAAAATGTTAATGAAGTCAAGAAATAACTTTATGATTGCTTTTGAAAAACTAAGAGAAAATGAGACCTGTGAAAACACGTAATAAGCAGGTAAGTGAGTATCTTAAGGTGACTGATACTAGTAAGATGAAGCTTTTATATTTAACTGTAGTCTTTGTTTATGTTTAACTAATAAGGAACTAGATAGGTTACACCTTTTGAAATAATATAATAGATCAAATAAACTTTCTATAATTTCTAGTGTTTTTCAAGTATTTGTGTTTTGTTTACCATAGGCAATTGAACTGGACTAGTTAGTTCCAGTTTATATTATTAATCCGCTGACATGGTATTTTACTTTCATTTTAAATGTGCAGAGAACAACCATTTCCATAGTAAACCTAATCCTTGAGAACATTTTGGTTACTACAGGCAAGGAACAGTTCCCCTTTTGTAACCTGTTTGAAAGTCAGTAATTTCAACTCTTCAAAACTTAGGATCACAGGATGAGAATTTGATTTTCATAAACTGATGAAGCACCGTTTTTGGAAAGGTATTAATGTAGAATGGATGTCTCAGCTTTTCCTGCTAGCAGACCACCACAGACCTCACAGCTCTTCTTATTTCTAGATTGATAATTTTCTGTTTCTGTACTGCTGTTCTTTAACTTGAGTTCAAGTTCTTTCCCCATGAGTTCTTGCTGTACATAATCTTCTAACACGTGGCCAGCAGCTGATGAGGTCTCAGCTTGTAGGAGATTCTGTGTTTTGCTCCTCAAGAGTAGCATCTTGTACTTTGTACTCCACCCTGTTTCTGTTTTACTAGTCTCTATGAAGTTTACTTTCATCCTGTAGAATTTTCTACCCCTTCTTTGTTCTATCTGCATATTCCAGCTCTGTGTCATCCACAGCCTTCATCAGCTGATGAAATCCGGGAAAGACTGACACAGAGGGGCACTGAGTGCCTTACTCCCTGTCATGCCTTTCTAGTGGAATCGCTGAGAAGAGAGCCTAGGACCCCTCCTCATATCAGGTCTTTTGTCCTACCCATTTGTTTCCTTTGCGCTGGAAGCTCAGACAAACTGTTTTCATGCACAGCTAAAAGTGACCTGCTGTGCTACACAAAGAAGAGATTAGCCTGATCTAAATGGGGTGATGGAAGCAGTCTGAAAGAGACCATTTTTTGATTCGCTTTTTGCTTCTCTAACCCAAGCTGTCTTTCACTGATACTTGCTTAAACAGCAAGACAATGAAGAATTAATGCAGGTAGGCAACATTTGCACAGTTTTAAGCTGCATCTGGGAAACATTGTTGCACTGCTCCTAAGACTCAGCAATGCACTCTGGTTAACACATTTACTGTGTGTTCCAACTTCACTGCCAGTAAGAAGGAAGAACAAAGGCTATCATTAGTGTTACACTGGGGGAAGATACAAGTTTTTGAAGATTAAAGCAAGAACAACAAAAGCCTATTAAGAAAATACATTTTTATTAGTCTTCTTCAGTCTCTCAAAGCTGAAATTATTTTCTCTAGATGAATCTTTCTTCCAGTTGATGTGAAAGTGTGTTATACTGGATTTCTGACACAGGTGGTGTGAGTACAAGTTTCATTCATATGCAATCTCGGAGTTCTTGTCAGTGTCATCTTGGATATCAGCAGGAAGATGCTTATTTCAGGATATCATTTCATAGCTCCCAGTGCTCCAGAGAGAGCACAATTTGTTTCAAGTGGTGTTTCCCCAGAGGCTGCCTCAGCTGCTGCTGTGTCAGATCAGGATGTCCACATACAACACTGTTACAATTCATAGTAACAGTGCAGTTAGGAGATTAACATGCATTCTTTTATTATATATATAATTTTTTATTTTGCAGTCCTCAAATGCAAGGAAAATGGGCATTCTGGCAATTAAAAAATGGGATTGTGATTGTGTCTGAATTTATTGTACAGCAGCTCTTCCAGTTCCATTTTCTTATAACCATCCCCAAGAAAGATATGTGCAAACAGGACAGACAAAAGCAAGTTGCTGTCTTCTCTTTGGGCATAAGTAAGCAAATTTTATTGCTCAGAGAGTTTCCAAACTGGAGGTGAAAGAATTGTCAAGAACCAATCTCAGACTCTGTAGGATCCTACAACCTGAGTGCACTCTGCCAGCTAGAATCATATAGAGTGATCTGACAGGCTCATGAAGCAGCTGCCCCATGGGTCACCCCAGAGGAGGCTGAGCAGTGGCCACACAAGGCTGTTCCATTGCCTGGGCCTTTCATGACTTGCCAGCCCATGGCCACCTGTTCCCCATGGTGATGGTAGGCTGCATGAGGGATTGAGTGCCTTGCTTCTCTGTGCTCCCTGGGGATGAGCAGGGGCCCCTACCCTAGGGAAAGGGAGAGGAGACTTAGGGAATCATTTTGGTGAAAATAAAACCCCTCTTTGTTTCTAAGTTTGAAGGGAAAATATGTTACTTTGTCCTCTTCTTTGAGGTGAAGAAATTGAACTGCTGAGTGGTCTTGAGCTGTTTCTTATTACATGCCTCTCCTTGCTGGCTGTTTTGCCTCTTCCCTCAAGATCAGGAACCAAGGTAAGGGACTGGAACAAAAGGACAGAATCTTCAGGGAGGAACCAGTGTAGCACCTGGATTTCACACAGGGACATAGAGCCAAGGCATTGAAGAAACGGGCAAGTCAGAGTGTTTTTGACCTAATTGAAGGAGGGAGAGGGAAGGGAACTCATTATCCAGATGTAAAAAAGAAAACAAAATTAAAAGAAGAAGAAATCAAAGAAGCAAACGCTGGAAACGATCTACACATGCAACTGAATCAGCAGGCTGTTTACATCACTGCTGTGAGTTGTAGACTGGACAAGACTTTACTTGTTTACAATTTTAAGTATGTTCAGCTGTGCCAGAGCATATCTGACGTATAGTGGAGACCTCAGTCTTACTGATACTGTGGAAGAATTCTTCTACCTGCTGAGCTTGTGTTTGGGAGTACAGTTGCTCATATTCCAGGTAATACATTGTTTTCTGTGTTTCCTTCATCAGCTTTGAAGTTGCTTCTCCAAAACACTCTTCTGTCTGTTAGTGATAGTCCCATATATACTGACACCTGAAGACTTCAATGTTTTCCCACTGCAGTGCATACCAACATGTTATTTACAGCTGTTTGAGACTCTCCACTGACTGTGGGCAGAAACAGAAGTTGCAGGACTTCCTCCACTAAAATGCCAATGGGCCAGCATCAGAGCTGGGACTCCTGGGAGAGAACTGGGCTGTTCATCTGTGCACCTCCACCCATGATATCACACAGGTAAGAGCCTGTAAATTTTTCAGGCTCTTAGCTCTGTTTAGGAAATAAGAATTTGCTACCTTTTTCTTTTGTTTCAGTTGGTCTTTTCTCTTGGTTCTTTTATGTGTCATATTGTTAATACAGTTGCGTGATATCTTATGAGGATTGAAAATGCAAGAGAGTTTTGCTCTGCCCCACACTCCTGATGCACTGCTGCACTCTCTGACAGCTGCCTGTATCAGGGTGGGATTTATCACTGGTTCTAGTCTTGTTACCACTGAAATCAGCATGGGCAAAACCTTCATCACAGGCAACAGGAAGAGCCTGGGCCTTCAGTTTCATGGGGGAAAGTGACTGGGGATGCTGGAATTCAGCCAAGGCTGGGATGGGCACGGGTAGTTAGGATGTTTTAGGTCCAGTAATACACTGTTATAATTGTGTGAAGCGGGGAGAGCAGTCTTGACAATGACAGGAGGTTGGCAGACAAGTTTCATTTTGGACTTTGTGAGAGGTATTGGAAGGTAACACAGTCTCTTGCTACCTGACCTTTCCATGTATAAAGTCAGAGGAATTATAAAGAATAGGAGACAGGGAGTATCAATAGAAGTAATCTTGCCAACTTTTTGTCACTAATTCTGATGTTTGCAAGGTGTTTTGTACTATGATGGTCTGATTGAAATCAGTGCCTACAGACCTCCCTGTAACATAATTTATAAAGTTCTCAGCCTTCAAGTCTTTTGTCCCAGACTGTACGTTCAGGTCTCAACTTCTAAACAGGTCAGTCCACATCAAGTATATTTGTTTTTCATTGCACACAACTCTATTTCATAGTATCTCATGCCATGATAGGTTTGACTATAAAACTAACTACTAAACATCTGCTCTTATTGTTGGAGGATGTTTTTGGCAGGTCAGTACTAGGCATGGGGACTATGCTGATTTAAAAGCTAAAGAAAGATGTTGGTTGAGACAAAGCAGATTCTCCCATTTAGCCTATTTTGAATCCCTGGGGCTACTGTTTGGCTTAGTGTAGTTCTGAAAGCCAAGAAAATGTTACTCACTGTGCTCAAAAGATTGATCACAGCATTTGTGTCCTGAGGCCCAAATCCTAAAGCTCTTATTCAGAGAAAACTCCCATTGACTTCAAAGGGAATTCTGTCTACAGAAGAGCTTCAGAAATAGTGATGCACTGGCTCACAAGGCACTATAAAAACTTTGTAGTCTCTTTAAAGAAGACTTATCTGTCAAAGATCCAACAGATTTGTCCAACCAGCTGCAAGTTGTGTCATTGAAATGACCAAAACTATAAAACCGTGGGTGTAAGTAGTTAATTCTTGTCTATAGTAATGCAAGCAAGAGTTAGCAAGAGTCAGCAGTCAGAACTTTTCCATATTGTTCAGAGCACAAAAAGTGAAACTAGGCATGCTTCTGCATGGAGATGTAAAATTATCTTTTCCTGCTATTATCCTGGAGACACTGCAGCCTTAAAAACGCACACATGTTGCTTCTGTGTTTTCATATACTAAACCAGTTCCTTTTTTTCTGGGCTCTATTTCTTCTAGAAGCCTTTTAGAAGAGGCTTCCTTGTTGCAAATACCTCCCTAAATGGTAGCATTAAAAAATAGTTCAAAATAAGATGTTTCAAATAGAGGAAAGCCCTTGAATATTTGCTGTCAACAGCAGTCTCTTTCTTGCCAAGACAGCAGCATCCCCCAGTGCAGAACAGGCCCTAAGATTTGCCTTATGGTGTGCAGCCATGTCTGGCCCTGGACACCACCCTAGTGATTAAAAGAATCAGAGTGGAGTTCTAAGGGTTTCTAGAGGTATGGGTTTGAGCTGATAATGCAAGAATTTGAAGCTCTCTGAGGTCTTCCATATCTGTGAGTTATTCAAGTTTTATGCATTACAATGGATTTTACAATTAAGGCTATATTTTGGTCTATTTGGAAACTGGTAGCAAAGACTGAAATTTTAATGCATAGTAACACAGCCAGGAAAATCTCAGTAGTGCAGCTTTAAGGACTTTGTTCCAGCTTTGTTGGAACACCTGTTTGCGGTGGTAAGTTGCACTCAATATTGCAGGGACAAAACTAAAGACACCCCACCATAGCCAGTTTTCATGTGGTCTTAAGCTGTTGCCTTGAGAAGCAATGCCATTTTTCAGAGCTCCCATGAACACAGAGGTGCACTGAAATTCAGCTCAAATTTAATGGAAAACTGAGAACCTGTCTAGTTCTTTGTGCTTTGTCAAAGTTGCAGAGATAGATTGTTATGCTAAATATGATGGTTTACTATAATTGAGATCATGAAGGGAGAACTTTCTGAGAAGTTGTATAACTAGGAGTGGGAAGAAGACCACTCTAAATACAGGGCCCTTCACTCAATCCATTCAAGACAAAAAAGAAGGCAAGAAAGAAGGCAAGAAGGAGAGAGAGAGAGAGAGAGAGAGAGAGAGAGAGAGAGAGAGAGAGAGAGAGAGAGAGAGAGAGAGAGAGAGAGAGAGAGAGAGAGAGAGAGAGAGAGAGAGAGAGAGAGAGAGAGAGAGAGAGAGAGAGAGAGAGAGAGAGAGAGAGAGAGAGAGAGAGAGAGAAAGAAAGAAAGAAAGAAAGAAAGAAAAGAAAAAGAGAAAAAATACAAGCACTCTACCAGAGGCACAGTTTGGTGATGTTCAGGAAATGGTATAAGACATGTCTATTTGCTCAGGATAACTGTTATTCAGCATACAGAGAGTGGCTTAAGCCCCAGATTTAGCTGTTTGGATGCAGTTTGTTTCCATTGCTTGTCTCATCTGGAGGCACAATGCAATGCTGCTCTCATTCACCTTTTTATTACAGTAGCCCTCTGAATCTCAAATGGGGAAAACCCCCAAGAGTTTAGTATAAGAACATCTAGCACAAAAAGCAGGGGACACACAGAGTAAACCCAGTTACTCTTTTTATAGCTATTTAATTACAGCTTTTTTACGATTTATATAAAAAAGCCATGAGTTTTCTCTGTTGCTCTTTTACCAAGACAGGTTTCTTTTGAAGTCACACCAGAGTACATATCCTGGAAGAATCTGTAAAAATACACTGGAAACAGAGGTAAAAGAAACTGCTGAGAAAATGTAAGCACTGGCTTTACCACACCAATGTGAAGAAAGAGGTTCATCCTTTTTCCTCATTTCCTATTAGTGGTGTGCATTGGGATTTCAGGAAGATGGTCTCACAAAACTCTTGTGGCTCTGGTGGGGTAGGACTGAGTAGCCATGAAGAAAAGTGGCATGTTGAAATGTGTTATTTGCATTTTCTCATGTAAAAGACTGAAAACTTCTTTTTCCATCTTTCAACCACAAAGGGATGCAATATCTTTTGGCAAAGTAGTAGAACATGAGGTGCACTTGGTGATATCTCTGTTTTCCTGTTCAAAAATGTACCACCTCTCATAATATAACTAGTGGATTAGTTGGAGTAGGGGATCTGCCACCAGAACTTAGTCTTCAAAACAGCTAGATGCACACTAGAGACAGTAGCAGACACTGCAGAGCTTAAAAAAAAAACAAATGAAGAGATAAATCTCTTTGTTTCTAATTGCCAAGGGTATGTTCTCTCTGGCAGAGATGATGTAGCAATACCCAGTGAGAGGAAGCGTTTCAGTGACAAAAGGGAATAATTTATTTTGAGTGAGATGGCAGAATTTTAACAAGGGAATCCTCCAAGCTCCATAAACTGTCTGTGTAGCATCCTTATTTCAGAACCTGGACACTTGATGCTGAGGAGGAAGGACCATTTAAATGTTCTGAGGAATTTTTATACCCACAGACATTAGTCCCTAGCTGTGGAAGAACACATTCCCTATGTAAGCCATGCTAGTTGGCCTGCAGTAGCCAGAAACTGTTGCTCCCACAGGAGGCAGTGTCAGCTGGAAGCATACAGCTGAAAAAGGAAGAGAAAGTCTGTTCTGTTTTCTCAGGATAACACAGAAGTTGAACTTCATTGCTCACACCCTGCCTGTTCTCATGGGGGAAGCAAAGGCTTTACAGTGATCCAGACAGAAGGGGAAATGCTGAATGGCAAAGTGCAGACATTTGGGACATAAAGTTAGAAAAAGTGACCTACAGGTAGATGTGTTGAACTCTTACACCTTTTGTATGCAATGTTCACCCCCAAGATAGATAATGCCAGTCAAGTCCTGTGCTATTATGTGCTTACAGAAAGGTGAGCGCAGGAAAAACATTTGAATTTAGAGAAAAAAATACACAAATCAAGATGGGAAATAAAGTTCAATTTGGTGATGAGGGCTTGCCAGATTAAGTTCCTACAAAACAAGAAGCAGCAACACCTGCAATCAGAGACTCACAGTGAAAGAGTGGCTGCCTGGGCTGATATGAAATCTTCAGGAGCTCAATAACCATGGAAACCTCAGTGAAAAGAATGCATCTTCAATAAAATTCAGAAAAGAGAAGAAGAAATGGTAACTGGAGAACTGTCAGAGGCAAAAATACGTGTACTTCCTTCCCCAGAGATGCTTGTAATACAAACAGGTTTTATTTTTAAACAAAAATATTCTTACTGGCATCTATAGGATACTATTTGGTGCAAAGGCTTTGTAATATCTTTTATACAGTTGTCACATATCTGCATTTATGAAGGCCTTGGTTTTAGAAGATTTTGGACAAATTAACTCTCAGTTTTCTCTTACAAGAAATAATCTGTCTTCCTCACTTCTCTCAATAGCTTCAGAACCAATAAAAGCCGCCTAAAAGTAAGTAGCTCTGGAAGACTACAGCATGCCTTTCTAACTTGTATTTAATATGTATTGTACTGTCCCTTATTAGGAGCCAGGTTTGTATTAGTGCTGTTCAAATACAACTCTTATTTCTATACTTAGTGAGGTCTGTGAGGGACACTGTCAGAAACTGCAGGTAAAAAATGGTGGGGAAAAGACCAGCTCTCTGCACCAGTTAATGAATAAAGCTCAGGGAGCAACAGAAGAAACAATGCATGCACCACTGCTAAAATTTAACTCTATAACTTACCTTTCAATAAAAATTCATAACAAGGACAATAAAAATGGCAACAGAGGAACATTCTTCACCTTTTTCTATTGTCATTATCTTCTGTTTGTTCAGCATTCATGTGTATCTAGCCGAGACCAGTAAGTTCACTTTCCTTTTATTATGATCTGAACCAGATATAAACTGTAAGGTAGAACTCTGCACTAAACTTTTGCTTTGTCGATGAAATCTTTAAGCCTTACAACATTTGTTAAAGAACAACTGATAAGATTCTGTTTGCCAGGCATTTTTCAGGTAGTAGCTGGATTAAATAAATTTGTTCAGAAGTGGCTGTCTTCAGTCCATGCTGATCAGTGAGTGTTCTTCTGAATAGCTATTCCCCACCTGGGGAGGAAACTTTGCACTGTCCCATTACTGCCCCATATCAAAGAAATTACATTAATGGCAAGCCTGGTTGCTGAGTCACAATCCTCTTGCTTAGGGTTGTGAAAATAAGCTAAATTCTTCACATTCATTGCTGCAATACTACAATGATGTTACCAACAACAACATTAATCTCCCACAACACTCCATAAAGCTCCAGCTTTACCATCCACTAAGTGTTTATCTCACAGAGATGGTAAAATTTTCATCATCTTTGGCCTTCACACTGAAGGTATTTACTATATACAGAGACGCCTCTGGAGATGTCAGGAAGGGGTCCCAAAATTCCCATCTCCCAGGTCTTTGTCAAAGGGGCTCACAGTTAACGTGATGATAGTTAGCAAGCTCTGTGTCTTCTGTGTTTGCATCATAGGCTCTATTTTCATACAAATCTTTAGTTAGCTGGTTATGTCCCCATATAGTGGGGTCCCTGTAGGTTGAGAAGAAATCGGTGTCTTTGAAAAGTGTGTATAACTGAGCTACGTGTGCTGAGTCTGGTTTGTACAATTAAGTATTTTCTGGACCATTAGTACCTGTATTGTTGAATGCAGACTAGGACTGTTGATAGAGGGACCTGTATATTTTGGAATAGAGGACAAGTACCTATACCATTTCGGTTGTTGTATGTCTAGCCAACATCAATGTGAAAAGTGCAATCCGCAGGAGCCACAAGGTCTTTAGCTTGGAGCCTAATCTAATGAGTTGTTGTAAAGTCTGTGCCTTGCTTGAGCAATTTACTGAAGGCAGCCCAGGGCAACATGGTTAATGTACTCAATTTCATGGTATTGTGTAGATCTCTCATTGCTCTAAAACCTGCAACCTGTAGTATTTCCTTTGAGTTCTCTTTGCCTGTCTTGATTCTTGGAATGCTCCAGACACATGACCCTAGGGACATGTGCCAAACAGTGCCAAACTGTTTTCTCATCTTCTACCTGTCCTCACACCGATGCATCCAAAGAACATCATTATTTCCTACATTGGAAGTCTGGGTAAGGAGCTGTGCCTTCTTCAAAAGCACTTGGTGGGTCAAAAGTTCATATGCAAGAGCATACTTTGACTGCCATCTTCCTCCTCCTGGAGGAAATGCCTCATTCTGCAGGGATTCTGGTGGCGTCAACTGCATACTTTGGATGCCTGCTACTTACAGAACTCTGTAGATTGGCCATGCACTACTACATTCAGAGATTACAAAATGGTTTCCATTTTTGCAGAACATTCTTTCAATTACTCATTAATTAGGGCTCTATGATCCACTTTCCTGCATGGCCAATCTGGCCCGTGGGTTAAAGGAAGCTGTTCCCTTATAAACAGATTTTGTTAGCACAAATTCTTCATATTTATTCCCCTTACTGACATCTTCAAGACGGTGAAGAGCTTGAGCCTGAGAAGCCAGAGAGTTAGCCTGGGACCTTCCTTTACAACAGATGTGACATCAAAGTGCACCAGCTAAAAAGTCCCATTAGTATGCCCTATCCTGGCACCAGCCACATGGCAGGTATTGTGAATAAGAGAATGAAGACCCTGTTTAAATATAAGGAACTCCTTACCTGTTTGAAGAAGACATGCAGAGGAATTTTAGGACTATCTTGTGGTCCATGGAAAAAATAGTTCTTGTGATTGTGATGTTTGGAAATTATCCTCATTTATCAAGACAAGACCTGTAAGGTTTTAGTTTTTTAAGGATTGCTGTTATCAGTATCCCATGTGGCTAAATCTTAAAAAGCAGTAATGAGTATGCAGGATGTTTGGTTTAGTTAGCAAACTAACTTAATTTATGTAATCCGTTAAAAAACACCTCCTTGGCCTGTTTGCTCAAGGGAATGTGAGTTGACCACTATTCAAGACTGAGGACCATTACTGTTAACACTTATGAGATGTGTAAAATAAGTGTCTATAATGATTTTTTGCTTCACTTCTTAACGTTTTAATATCTCCTTAGTCTGAATACAACTATAATGCCTAATTAACCCCAGCTTTATTTTACTAGTATGCTGTAAAGAAAAAGAGCAACAAGTGTTGAGGCAGGTAGGCAGCCTTTATAGTAAACAGTTCAGCTTAGGAGGAGACGTGCATGTTTTTCTTTAAACACAGAAAATGGTAAACACAAAGTCACCCAAAACCCTACACCGAGCCACCCACTTACCCTTTGCCAGACTCCTGAATGTTGTCAGGACCTTCCCCTGAAGAAGCATACAAGATTGTAGCCTTCATTTTGTTGCTATTTGCATGGCAATTACTAATCCTGAAGCTGCCATATGGCCCTGGCTGCACATTCTTTTTCCAGATGGACTTGAATTATAGGCAGCGATTTTGTCTGCCTAGTTTCTCAGAGACTCATGCAACAAAGATTCTTCAACTCATGTGGACCCCCACTGATTAGTTAGCATCTGAGCACCTTCCTAAAACACTTCCTTAAAAGATTCCAACCTTCCTTTTGAAGTCCATGAAAATTTGTTCCAGTAAAGTATGTGGAAGGATATGAACTGGACAAGCCTGACATGCAGAAAAAATAGTAATGTCACTATAGGACATGAAATAACACGACGCGGACACGCTGCTCTTTCAAGGTAAAAAGAGACTTTTAAATTTCTGATTCTAACATTTATAGATTTCCAAAAGTGACAGTGGATTGGAGGGTGAAAGTGCCACCTCTCCAATGATGCTGAACAAACTAACAGTCTATCAAATTTCTCTAAAGTGTATGAGAAAGTTCATTACAAGAATGTGAACATCAGAAGGTTTAGAAAAACTTAAAAAATCAATGTGACAAGGAAAGTCAGTCATCTACACTTTTTAGAAAAATATGTTTTCTTTCCAGGTAGGTCTGAGAACCACCTTCATGAGACATCTACCTCTACAAGTGAAATTGAGGGTGACTGACAGGATAGGCTGTATTTCCACACAGGTTCTCCAAGTGCTGTGCAGCATCTAATAGGAGAATTTCAGCTTTGGAAATTTGACAATACTCTTACTGGTACCTCTGGAGCTTTCTCTGTACTTTTTAGCAACAAAAAATGTTTTCTCTGTGATAAATACATCAGCTTGAAGCCCAAATAAAATGAAGATTCTCCAAATAATACCACCTTACACAAACTCCTCTCTAGCAGATGATTCTTACATTAACTGTCATCACTACCCTGAGGTAGAGTTCAGCTTTTCCTAGGAAAAAAAAAATCAGAGTTGGTACATTTCTTTTTCTGTTTTAAGTAGGCCTAGCATGCTTCTGAAACACTCAGTTTCTCTAGAGATCTTCCATTCAATGGTGCTGGTTCTTTTATTTCTTTGTATGTAGACATAGAGGAACACATGTCCCAGGTTTGCAGTATCTCTTCCACCTAGAAAAGACATGATTCTGGTACAGACTAAAATGTAAATAACATGGGAGCAAACACCAGCCTCTCACTGCCAACGAGAACACAGATAACACAAAATCACCAGTCCCTGTCCTCAGGCTGCCTCCCCAGGTGCACTTTGTTCCTGTTAGTGAACAAGGAAGCCCTGGCTTCTCCCAGCAGTATGGAGTGGCTCCTGAACACATTCACAAACACAGAGATTTGCCACTTCCAGGGCAGAGATTCCAGCTCTTTTGGGCCAAAGGCATGCTTCAGTTTGTAGTCTCATTAGAGAAGGAACTGTGTGAACATACTGGCACTCAAGGCTTCTCGGTAAACATCAAAATTATCAACAAGTGCCCTCACTTAGCAATGTTTATCCCAGAATATTGGTTTATACTTTCAAATAGGACCAGCCTCAGCTGTCACTGCAGCCCACCACATTTTTCTATCACATACCTGGCTGCTTCCCAAAACTCCTTGATCACAGAATGTCATTGTGGGTCTCCTACAGCACCAGTCACTTCCAGGCCCTCACCCAGCCTGTTCTAGGACATTTGGAACAAAGGCATTACTGTAAATTGATGTTGTTGCATTATTACAGATCAGGCATCATGCAGTGGATAGAGTGGTGAGACTAGCAGTGGTTGAAATGCTCAATAATGCTACTTGCATGGATGAACATTTCTTTAATATGGACAAGACTAAACAACCCAATTAAAACGTAGGTGATTCTAAACACTCTTGAGCCTTGTCTGTGCATAAAGACACATCCTGATGGGTCTGGGAAAAAGGCAGTGAGGAGATGTGCAGGCAGACAAAGAGTTTTTTTTTAATTTTTATTTCCCTTTTCATTGCAATTTTGTATTTTTTTTTAAGTTTAAATTAAACTGTTCTTATCTCAATGCATGAGTTGTCTCACTTTTACCTTTCCAGTTCTCTTTCCCATCCTGCTGAGTGGGAATGAGTGAGTGGCTGTGGGGTAGTGGATTGTTGGCTGGGGTTAAACCATGACAGGCTGTTAGGATTAAATTGACTTTTTGAAACTGATGCAGCTTTATGTCTGAACATAAAGCTGGTGCTCTCCTGTTCAACTTGCACATGCTCACATGGGTACAAACTAAATGAGTGTAGCTAGTAAAAGGAGATTTACATTCAAACAAATAACCATCAAGGAGGTCATGCTGATTTCATTGAGAGAATTTGAACTTCCATTTATGTTAAACTGGTGAAACTGTCACGAGCAGACAAGCTCTACCTAAAGAAGAGAAGACATAGTTCTGCTGAATTTGGTAACGTGGGGTAATGCATTCCACTCTGCCAAAGCTTTCCAGCAGTAGGAAGAAATACCTATCAATTTCTGCCAGTCTACCTCTGGAGCTGTTCTTGTCTTGCAAGCTGCCTAGGCATGGGATTGTTTTCCCTCTGTCATGGTGTCTGACAGAATAGTTATGGATCAGAAAAAAGCCACATTGCACAGCTGTCCCGTGCTTGTGTTGCTTCCAGGGAGCACAGCCTGGGACCACAGACAGAGAATTCCATAAAGCTGTGAGTATTCCTACCCAGAATCTGGGCAGGAGTACTTTACCCCAGCCTGCCTGGGCACACAGACAGGCTGTTGGAGTCAGCTCCTGCACACTGATGTCTGTACTCAGTGACAAATTTGCTCTTTTATTTAAATCTGTAAGTTCCTGTACACAGCAAATTGTGTTCACCTGGAGCACTGACTTCAAGGCGACCCTCTGATGAACAGGGATGCCTTACCATCCCCTGCTCTCCAGAGCTGGGCTGCCAAGTCTGAACACCCCTTGATGGGCAGACACAGAAACTGAAGTGATCTAGGTCCAGACATGAATCCTCCTGGGTTTCCCCACTGGGTTTCTCATGCAGTCAGAGCAGGAGAGCAGAACACACTGGAGAAAAACTCATTGCATAGACAGGGAAGGGTAAAGAGCAGCTCTGTACCTTTCTTGGCCACTGAACTGCAGCCACAGGATATGCAAGGTCTAGCCATGGCTCTGCCTCCCCAGCTGGAAGTGAGCTGATGAAGAGAGGAATACAGGGACCAAATTGTGTCTTTCAAGGCAGGTAACAAAGAGTTTTGAGGGAAATGGCAGGCAGATAAGCCAGTCATCAGCCCTCTGCAGTTGCTTCATAAAGAATATAATCAGTGTGCTACTGCAAAGAGAAAAATGGAACAATAAAATTTTTGGAAATCTGCAAGCTCTAGGGTTCGCTTTTAAACCTAAACTGGGGATAAAAGGAGTGTATGAAGTGTTTGAAGAGGAGCTGAAAAAAAGTTTCAGATGAAATGGATGCTCTGAGATCTGGAGTGGCTACTGTTATAAAAATCTCAGGAACACACTGCGGCGAGACCTCTGACGCAGTTTATCACATACGTAATTCTCTGTTTCTTGAGTACTGAGTTGAATTAGTTCACCTCACGTGAGCTGAGGAGCAGGAAAGAAATGCCTGCTGACTTCTATATCATCTTTCATTTCGGGCATTTACACATTCAAGACTATGATAGACTAGTGCCTGTGATGCCAGCTCTGTAGCTGATCTGCACTGCTATAAATTACTCCTGCAACAAGAAAGGATGCAGCATAAAAATGTGATGATATAAATGCTCTGCTGCTTGTTTCTCAGGGCTGCTTGATCACTTTGCTGTGCTTGGCCACTTACCCCCTTCCACACCATCTGCCCTGTGTCCCTGGCTCCTAGGGTGAAGCGGGCACACATGCTGGTTTGGCACTTGCTACCCTCCTTTGCCTGCTTTCTCACTTTGGCACGTGCTGGCCTATATTCCTCCTATTAATGCTGTTATTTGCTAGTACCATTAATACCACCTTCTCCCCTTTTCTGCCCAAAGATATTTACTGAAAGCAATTCTTTTGAAAGACATGTTTTTCCTTGGTAGCTAGAAGGTTCTTTGAAGAACATTTAAAAGAAATATTTTGCCCTTTAATATCTTCAGCCATGTCTCTGTGCTCAGGGGAAATTGCTAGCAGCGTTCCAGAGCCAATTCCTGGCAATTCAGGAGGCCCATAGAGGCAGGCAAGGTTTCTAGACAAGAAGCAGCCTGTATCTTTCTTCATTAGAGACTGTGACTGGCTGTTGTTACTCCAATGATTTTTTGCTCTGTTGCTGTTCTATGTAATATCTGCATTGCTTAGACCTGGCGCTTTGCAATTTATGGGTACTCCCAATTTTTCAGGCTTGTCTTTAGTTCTGGAGTTGAAATTAATACTTATTGTGCCTGAGAAACAGAAAATGGGCTTCTGTCAAATTTCAGTATTTGAATTTATGAACTTAACCAAAATTGGCTGCATGCCTGTAATTGCAATGCATCCCACTGCATAAAATGATTGCAAACTTCTCCATGCAACCATGCTCCATGAGTATATGTATGTGCATGACACTGTATCCTTTATTACTTATGAAAAACACATCAATATTTTATTAATAAGCAGACATTGATTTTTACTGAGAACATAAAGATTTATGGAAGAAGGCAGAGCTGTGTGGCAGAAACTATGACAGCAGTTTCTAAAAAATCTATGGAATACTTTACATTTGAATTATAGAAAAAAATTCCATTCAAAGTGAATCCAAATAGACAGTCCTTTGTGGAAGATAGATTGCTTCTGGTATCGAGCACAGGTGAATTTTAAAGACAACTGGTTTGAAATAGATTGAGACTCTGTCTGAATTTGAACACAAGTGGTTTCCTTTTATTTTATCGAGATATTCAAGGAGGCTCTCCGTGGAGTAAGGAGAGTATAGGCTAACATCTGTGCAATGGCCTCGAGGCAAAAGGACTACACCAAGCAAACAGGGAGAAGTAGCCCTGTCAGGAGCACAGGAAGACCCTGCTGTTGTTTGCTGTAGGAAAAGATACACTCAAAGTGGACTGATTTGGGACTGCTGGTAACAGCAGAAAGCAGAAGCTGTAATAAGGACAGCATGGAGGGTTCCTTGTCTATGCTACACCACCTGGAACTAGGGATTGTAACAGTGACTGGGAAGTACTTACTTTCCAGTGTCAGTCTACTTTTAACCCTGACACACAAGGTAAATCTTGGGACTGATTTAGAAATTTTGGTATAGCAAACCCCCAGCAGACAGCTCATACGGTGGAAATGCCCAGCCTTCATTCTCCATGACATCATGCTCAACAATTGTCAAGAGCAAGTAGGGAAACACCCTACAGACACATTGTTACCTACAGCACCAGAAGAACAAATTTGGTGCATCCAGCTGATTTCCTCCTGTACTGCATGTATTCATAACCCTGGCAGAATACTCAGACTGTGGTGATGTGTGCTTGTGCTCATGTAGGGGGCTATACAAAAGGATAAAGGGACTTAATGTGTTTGATGTACCAGAGCTTTTTATTGAAAAGGTCCTATAGTTTGGCAAGGGGAAGAGAGTAAGAACTGGAATGGTTTTAGAGATGAAATATATCAAACTGAGAAAGTTCTGGTGCTTTTACTTGTAGCTCTTAATAATTAACTGTTTCTATCTTTACAATTAATTCTTTGTCAGTATTACTACAAATGCCTTCAATTTCCTCACTGTCCCCCAATGGACTCCAGCTCATTAATATGCAGCTTTAAGCAAGTATCGGAGCTGTCATGCATTTCAAATCTCCCCTAGGAAGCTTTTAAAAATTGTGAGTAAGACCTGATACTGAGACTTATTAGCACCAAACCTGGAAACAAAGCTTCTGTGCAGGCAGTGATGACTCTTCAAGTTACAGTTGCTGTCACCTTTTGTATTCTGAAATTTATTAAAAATGTGAATACCTCAAAGCACTTCTTTGATGCAGCCAACATTTCCAGCTCTTATAAACTGCTGTTTGTGGATAGAACTGGGCTTGTGCCAGCATCTCAGATTTGAGTGCTGAAGCTGAACTTCTAGGTCGGATTTAATTGCACTCACACTGAGAAATGCTCAGAAGAAATCCACTGAAGGCAGCAGAGAAATGTTACACCATGGCAAACACACTGCAGTATGATGGAGAAACTGGAAGGTTTTATACTTGCTAAAAGACAGGTCATAACAGTCCACAGATGTGTCATACTTAGATTGAGATCAAAATCCAGCCACAATGCTTTGAGACCAGCTTTAGCTTTAACCTCTGACACTTAAACCTGCATCCAAGGGCTTTGGCTCTTGCCCATTTACTCATAAATGTCAGAACAGCCCCATTTTTTCAGCTCTGTCTCAAATTAAGAACAACAATCAGTCTAACTTCTGAACTGCTAGCATAAATGATTTACCAGGACTAAGGTTAAGGCAGATTCCCATGACCACAATGCCAGAAGAAACGTGTAAACTTGAGAGCTGTGGAGCTGCCTGCCATTGGCATGTTGGTGATTCTGCTAATCATCTTTCATTAGTGGAAATACATATGGAGTGTAAGGTGTTTGTAAGAGGAAACCAAACCAACTTCCACATTAGAGAGCCTAAAGAGAGGAAGAAAGCCATACCTCAATGCTTCTCAGAGAGAAAATTGTTAGCCTAGAGAAAGGGCTCTTAGCAGAGCTTCTTGCAGGAGTGGTACTATTGTGTCCCATACTTGGTTCAGCACAAAATAACAAGAACGAGAAAGATTTTAGCAGCAAAGTACCTCAATCTAGAAAATTTTCAATATCTCTCAGCTTCCAAAATTGTTCACAATTCAGTAAAGTCTTTCTTGAAAACCAAAGTGCCAGTAAATACTGACCCCTGTCAGGAAGGAGAGCTGATGCAACAGCAGCAGAGCTATTGACCAACAAAGTTACAAACCTGCAAGCTGTGAGAGGTGCTCTCCAAATGCACCTTCTTAACATTTCCCGCCAACGTGAGACATGAGACAACGTGAGACAAATGCAAATTTGCTACTGAGACTCGTCAGGCTCAAAGCTCCATTTCACCAGGTCCTGAGGTCCTCATCTTCCGGCTGGAGGTGTTCTGCCTTCTCACCAGACATGACCTTACTTCTCCACCTCAAACCAAACTCAGCCATGAGCTAAGGACCGAGAAAGCCATCCTCCTCAAGATTCTGCCATGTGGAAGGCATCCGTTTCTGTCCTGCTGGGCCACTCCATCTGCTCCAGCACCCCTTCACCCGCTGTGCTGGCAGGCACCCTACCGGAGCCGTGAGAGCGAACCCATCTCGTCTGGAGCCCTCATCCAGCCGGGCTCTAAGACACCTGGGAAGAGTTCCGCCTGAGGAGAGGTGCGGCCCTTTGCCGCCGTGCCCGGAGGAGCCGCAGGCAGGGAGTTCCCCGGAGCAGGGGCAGCGCCGCGCCGGTCCCGGTCCCGGTCCCCGTGCGGCCGNCACGGTCCCCGGCAGCGGACGTGGTTAGGCAGGCAGAGCTGGCAGCTGGGGAATTCAAGGTCTGCCGAAAAAAGAAGGAAATCTGCCAGCTCGGCACCAGGGCTGAGGCTAGAGAACGAGCAGTTCTACACCGCAGTGTGAACACTACCCCCAGTCAGCACCGCGGGGCCAGGGGAGGCTGTGCAGCTCTGTGCCGCTGTGGGCTCGCACGGCGTTTCCCTGCCTTACCTTGTCATCCCTCTCACGTCTGCCTACGGAACAAACCACGGGATCTCCGCATGCGGATTTATGTGAAACCCATTCACATGCAACAGCAGCTGGGGTGCACCTCCTTTGTTTGCCCGTTCGTTCCGCTTTTTGGGGTCACCTATGTAAATGCACAAGGTACTACCGACGCAGCCTGGCTATCTTGGATGGCATCACTTGTGTCAGCTTTAGATTAAAGCTTTCCTAAACACATCAGGAATGGCTGTTCCTCTCAGAGTGACAATATAGTGAAGTGAAAACACAGCAGAGCATTTTACACATCTTTACTACTGGTAGAGTATCTGTAAAGACATGCAAGCACTGGGAGATTCCTTGCTCAGCGATTCAGCAGGCTGGTTCTGTTTCCTCATGGCTGTTGTGGCCCAGGTACACTAGGGATGCTGGAAGGATGCGTTTATATGGAAGTAACAATAGGAGGTTGGAAAGGTGGATGCAAGTCCCCTGTGTGTTCTGCACTCTCAGTTGCATCAACCTATCCATGTTATGATCCTATCAGGGGATCTGGCATTTAGCTCTTTATTGCCTCCATTTCTGAGAAAATTACCAACTCATTTTGAGGGGGAAGATTTATTAGAGATGATTTTTCTATCTGCAGGATTTGAAATAAAAAAGGATATGTAACAGATACACATGATCAGCAAATGGAAATCGTAATTAGAAAGGAAAGATTAACAGGGACACAAGTCTGTAGAATTTCATTGTTAAGAGATCAATTTATTATGCCCTTGACCGCAAGTTAAATTAATACACGTAAAATTACAACATGGAAAAGAGATGCCAGTGACTGTCATAAATACAGCTTGCTTTTCTTTCCTAGTTATTTAGGGAGGATTGGGAACACTTGTGAAATCACGTTCATGAAAGCCTGAATAGAGGCAACTAACCAATAACTGCGGTGGAAGCAACAAGGTTCTCCCCCCTCCTCGCACCCACCCGCCCTTTTCAAGAACGGGGGGAAATCACAGACGTCAATCAAGAAATACTGCAAAATCAAATGGACCCTCCCGGCAGCCGAGGCATCGCGCAGAGCAGCGGTGAGGCTCTGGCAGTCTGCTGGCAGCCTCCGGCGCCGCCAGCCCTGCAGCTCCGCCGCTGACCGGGGAGCGCACGGGGCTCCGCAGCCCGGGTCTTTCCTTCCCTCCTTTCCAAAACTGTCAGGCACAAATGGGCAGGAGGATATTGGCTGCAAGGGGCGCGGATGCTCCTCCCAGAGCTTGGATCCCGATATTTTTGGAGGATTTCTTCTAACTCAGTTACAAACCTTGGTGAAGGGAACAAGTTGCCGCTGTAGCGGAGGCAGAAAGCGCCTCTGCTTGGGAGAGCGCGGCTCTCGCTCCTTCTTTCGCCTTCCCAAGGCTACCTTGGATGCTTCACCTCACTTACGGATGAGAGCTGTGCTGCCTATCGGAGGGGACCGCTCCTGATTTGGATGTTGCTGTTTTTGTGAAAACAAGGGTTGTAAGGGAATGAAAGGGAAGACAATGAAGAAAAACCGACCGGGAGAGAGCCCCAGCCCAAAGCGTTTTCCCGAGAACTGACGGGTGTTTTGGGGCTGAGCGATCCCGTCGGAGGCGGCGGAGGGAGCAAGCCTGCCCGCTCCGCGGGGGACTTCCCGGGACCGGCTATTCCCTTCGGATGCGGACTGGGAAACCTGCAGGAAATTCTCCCGCCGCCCTGCGAAGCCACCATGAATTCAGTGGCTGGAAATAAGGAGAGGATTGCGGTCACGGCGCGGAGCAGAAAATATGGGGTAAGTTGTCGGCGCCGGGGCGGTTCGGAGCGGTGGTCGCCACAGTGCCGGGGCTCCTGCGCTCCCTCCCGGCGGCTGCCGGCGATCGTCCCCCGGCCCCGCGCAACTTCCGCGGTGCGGGGCGGCGGCGGCTCGGGGCGCCCCGCGGAGGCGGGCGCGGCGCGGGGGCCACCGCGGGCGCGGAGCGTCCGAGCGAAACTTGCCGGCCCCGCCGGGCCTCCCTGCCTGACCCGCTGCTCCTTCTCCCGCTCCAGGTGACCGACCCCTGCTCCCCCACCAAGCCCGCCGCCCCCTTCTCCCCCGAGAGCTGGTACCGGAAGGCGTACGAGGAGTCCCGGGCGGGCGGTCGCCCGGCGCCGGAGGGAGCTGGCTCTGCCCTGGGCTCCTCCGGCACCCCGTCCCCCGGCTCCGGCACCTCTTCGCCGGGCTCCTTCACCGGCTCNTACACTAGGGATGCTGGAAGGATGCGTTTATATGGAAGTAACAATAGGAGGTTGGAAAGGTGGATGCAAGTCCCCTGTGTGTTCTGCACTCTCAGTTGCATCAACCTATCCATGTTATGATCCTATCAGGGGATCTGGCATTTAGCTCTTTATTGCCTCCATTTCTGAGAAAATTACCAACTCATTTTGAGGGGGAAGATTTATTAGAGATGATTTTTCTATCTGCAGGATTTGAAATAAAAAAGGATATGTAACAGATACACATGATCAGCAAATGGAAATCGTAATTAGAAAGGAAAGATTAACAGGGACACAAGTCTGTAGAATTTCATTGTTAAGAGATCAATTTATTATGCCCTTGACCGCAAGTTAAATTAATACACGTAAAATTACAACATGGAAAAGAGATGCCAGTGACTGTCATAAATACAGCTTGCTTTTCTTTCCTAGTTATTTAGGGAGGATTGGGAACACTTGTGAAATCACGTTCATGAAAGCCTGAATAGAGGCAACTAACCAATAACTGCGGTGGAAGCAACAAGGTTCTCCCCCCTCCTCGCACCCACCCGCCCTTTTCAAGAACGGGGGGAAATCACAGACGTCAATCAAGAAATACTGCAAAATAAAATGGACCCTCCCGGCAGCCGAGGCATCGCGCAGAGCAGCGGTGAGGCTCTGGCAGTCTGCTGGCAGCCTCCGGCGCCGCCAGCCCTGCAGCTCCGCCGCTGACCGGGGAGCGCACGGGGCTCCGCAGCCCGGGTCTTTCCTTCCCTCCTTTCCAAAACTGTCAGGCACAAATGGGCAGGAGGATATTGGCTGCAAGGGGCGCGGATGCTCCTCCCAGAGCTTGGATCCCGATATTTTTGGAGGATTTCTTCTAACTCAGTTACAAACCTTGGTGAAGGGAACAAGTTGCCGCTGTAGCGGAGGCAGAAAGCGCCTCTGCTTGGGAGAGCGCGGCTCTCGCTCCTTCTTTCGCCTTCCCAAGGCTACCTTGGATGCTTCACCTCACTTACGGATGAGAGCTGTGCTGCCTATCGGAGGGGACCGCTCCTGATTTGGATGTTGCTGTTTTTGTGAAAACAAGGGTTGTAAGGGAATGAAAGGGAAGACAATGAAGAAAAACCGACCGGGAGAGAGCCCCAGCCCAAAGCGTTTTCCCGAGAACTGACGGGTGTTTTGGGGCTGAGCGATCCCGTCGGAGGCGGCGGAGGGAGCAAGCCTGCCCGCTCCGCGGGGGACTTCCCGGGACCGGCTATTCCCTTCGGATGCGGACTGGGAAACCTGCAGGAAATTCTCCCGCCGCCCTGCGAAGCCACCATGAATTCAGTGGCTGGAAATAAGGAGAGGATTGCGGTCACGGCGCGGAGCAGAAAATATGGGGTAAGTTGTCGGCGCCGGGGCGGTTCGGAGCGGTGGTCGCCACAGTGCCGGGGCTCCTGCGCTCCCTCCCGGCGGCTGCCGGCGATCGTCCCCCGGCCCCGCGCAACTTCCGCGGTGCGGGGCGGCGGCGGCTCGGGGCGCCCCGCGGAGGCGGGCGCGGCGCGGGGGCCACCGCGNCCGGCTCGCCGGGCTCCGGCAGCGGCGGCGGCTCCTCGCCGGGCTCGGACCGCGGCGTCTGGTGCGAGCACTGCAACGCCCGCCTGGCGGAGCTGAAGAGGCAGGCGCTGAAGCTCCTCATCCCCGGGCCCGTCAGCAGCAAGGTGAGTGGGGCCGGGGGAGGCGGGGGGGTCCCTGTGCCCGGAGCGGCCCCCAGCAGTCGCCGGGGCTGTCGGCCACCTGGGCTCCCCTCTGCTGGTGTCACCACCGAGCGCTTGCGGTTTGTGTTCTCCCCCTTCTTGGTCTTATTCCCTTTTTCCATCCCCTCCTTTATGTGGAGCAGCGTGCCTCTGTCTCCGGGGGGCTGTCTGGCTTCAGGGGCGTCTGTGACAGGCCTTCTAGCGCGCTTCTTTTCTCCTGTCTTTCATTGTATTGACAGTGATTCTGTGCTATTTTCTGAGTGGTTTTTGGTTTTTTTTTTTTTATTTGTTTGTTTGTGGTGGGGGTAAGTAAGTGTGGGAATATTACATCGGAGTCACTGGTCCCTTGCCCTTTTGCTATCTTTGATTCCTACAGGATGCATTTACAAATAGTCCTTAGACTTGGCAGCCAACTTAGCAGTGAGGTGTGTATGTATGGTCTGATGCCAGTGGTTTCTACTTCCACTGAGGGAGAAACCCTTCTGTAGCTCCGGATTCACAGGAGGCATTGAAATGCTGTGTGAGCCCAAAGGTCACTCAGTGAGGCTGTGGCAGACCATGGCATTGAACCCAGTTCCCCCAGCTGTCTTCAGGAGAAGGATAACTTGGTGATGCTTCGCTTATAGAGAAGTGCCGTTTTTTTTTTATTCCCAATAAGACTTGAAAATACTTGAAGCTGCTGGACTCTGAACACTGGGTTGAATAATCCTGTGCTGAAAGAGGATGTAAGCATTGCTGACATTTGGTCTCATGTTTTAAGAGCTGACTCATCCTGAATACAGTTGGAAACCTGCTTTCTGCCTCTCTTGGGGTATTTGGTACCTCCAAAGGCATACTCTGAAATTCCTTGGTTTTGTTTTATTTGGCATTGTTTTCTCTTCCTTTTTGTTGTGCATATAAGACTAAGGCTAACAGCCCTAAACGAGTGACCAGCAGCCCTTGGCTGACCTCATGCTACTAAAATAGTAAGCATTGGGTTCCTCCATAGCAACCCTGTGAGAGTTGTATTGTGAATGGGTCTGCAGCTCCTGGAATGTAGTACAATGCAATTTTGTTTGCCTTGTTGGGTCCAGGTACTATCAAATGATAATATTTACTCTTCCACTTCAAAGAGTTTTCATTAGTGGTTACAATAAAGAGGTATCATGGCAAAGAGCCGACTGCTAGGAGAGGGTCCCTGGTATTGCTGTTGTGTTGTACTCTCCATGATTTATTTATGTGCTCTTTGGGAGGGAGTTGGTGCTCTCATGAACAAAAGACTCAAGGGCTGGTTGTTACCTTGTCTCAAGAGCTGACTTAACTGAATTATTCATGAACAAGGAAAGGTGGATCCACCAAAATTAATCGTAAATTTAACCATTAATATATGGTTGATTCACTTTAAAGTGGCCCTGTACCAAAATCTTGTCAAATTTCAGGCTGTTAGATTTGACAGTAATTACAGTTGTGAGTATAGGTGGGAAATTACTGCTACAGATATGGGAGCCATCAGAATAACTGAGATTAGGGGTGGAGGGGACGATAAAACTAACATCAAGGCATGGTGTTAAATAGAAATGGACTGATTTTAGTCACATAAATGTTTGCGGAGGGTTCCTTTACTGCAGTAGTGATTGACATTTGCCCATCCTAGCCTTCCTGAGAGGTTGCCCTTGTGTTTCTGCTGCTATTTGTTCTGCTGTTCACTTAGTTTAGCTGATGGTGTTGTACAGGCCAGTCTTTATTTGTATAGTAGCCTTTTAGCCTCCTTACCTATGTTCTTTTTTCCTACTTATGCCTCCTTTCCAAACCTTCCACTTCTGTAGGGGTGTCACTGACAGAAGGGCTGTCAAATCTGTGCATTTAGGAGCAAGGGAGGAGGCACAAGTAAGGTGGTCTCCATGGGCTGGGGTGACCCTCTGCCCTATTTGCTATGCTTAATAGTACTTGCAGGCTCAATCTTGTTGAGGTACTGTTGTTGTGAGTACCTCAACTCCTTTCTGTGTGGGTGCTTCTGGCTGTGACTGTTTGCAGAAGCATCTCTTGCCCTCATCCTTTCTGCTTGTGATTGCTAAGAACTTCCCAGGCTTGTGATTTTTGCCTTCAACAGGTGCTGCCCAGCAGAGTGAGGCTCTGGGCTGGATGATGTAGGACACAAACATCATGGCTGGTACCACTGACTCCTTTAGAGTGGGTGTACTGTGGTGGTCTTAACTTAGTTATTCCTGGTGTAAGGAGGTAGCGTTATCAGTGTCTGCTTTGCGGAAAGCAAGGTGCTGGCATGGGCTCTGCTGGTTCAGTCAGGGGCTGTGAGCTGCCTCTGTGTGTGCCATTGCAACACTCTGAGAGTTCCTTCTGAGGGTGAGATGTACAGGGTTTCTAAAAAATGTGGAAACCTGTTTGTGTCTGGGGAAAAGTGGTTTTGGTTTGGATTGAGACTGAAGTCTAACCACACTGTGTTAATGTAGCTGGCATTTTTTCAGGGTCCTGTGAGGTCTGCTCTTGATTGCTGCTATGGAAATAGGGGCTTTTTGAGTGTGGAATGGATCCTGCCACTTGAATTAAGTGGAAGAAAGAGCAGATCATATTCCTGATTCCGGGTATTCCCTCAGAACTTGCAAAGCATCCTACAACTCAAGACTCTGGTGCCCATAAGACACAGCTAATTGGTGATATTCCTTTATTGGACCTATTAAATGAAGCATTGAAAATGCCTGTCATCTTTTAGTCAGTCAGGTCTGACATATTTTCGGTTGTTGCTGTTGAAGACAGCCTGGTATTATGGTATTATGAGTACTATGGTATTATAAGTACAGTCTGTAGCACCTGTTTCCCATTTATGCTGTATTTAGAAATGCTTATCATCTGGGATAGTGTGTGTTGCAGAACAAGCAGAATATGAGAGTATCCTTGTTTTAATGTGTATCTAGTAGCAGATATTGGAGTCTGCAGTAACCTCTCCAAATGTGAGCCTACACTGATATTTCTGACAGTGTACAGTCATGTAAAGGTTTGTATATATCTGTCAAGGGTAATAGTATACTTAATTGCTTCATAAACAGAGCAGGCTTTATGCATGAAGCTATGTACTGAAGCTTTTCATTTGATTGAGAAAAAGCCACACTTAAGCTAGAGCAAACTGCTTCTGACTAGCCCATTGTTAGTGCTGAGGTGTTTAGCTTTCCATTCTAAATAGAAACATTCTCTCCTAATACATCAACAGGATGGAAACTTCGTGGTGGTTTTTTTTTGTGAGGCATAAAGGTGAAGAATATATAATGATAGTTACATTAATTTATTTTAGCCATTTAAAATGCCAGGTTCCCTGCCAATAGCAAAAAGAATAGTGCTAAATCTTATTGTTTCTTTTTCCTCCTCTTGTGGTACAGATGTGACTTAATGATGTCCAGCAATTACAGGCATAGAAGGGGTTATATTTTATGTGAACTAAATCTTATTGTAACCCCCAAGCAAAGCAGGCCTGTGGGAAATGATTGGCACAGGTGGTTGAGATAGCTGCACACTGCAGTTTGTGACTGAGGGCATCTTGGAGCTCTTGGTGCCTGTTGTTTGTGGGGTTTATGTTGCATGATGATAAAGATTGTCTCAAATTACTAATACAGGTTTATTTTTTATGCTAAGCTTTTTCCTAGGCTGTATTTTTAGAAGAGCATCAGACAAAGTTCTAGCACAGAAATTTATGGCATCATATTCCCAAATATATCAAAATTTCTGGGGAATCAGTTTACTTTGAATTCAAGCCTGTGATATCACCTGTCTTCAATGAACACCTCACAGTCATCTAAGAATTGAAGAGTTGCTATATTGATGTGTAACAAATTATATTGTGTGCCAATAATGCATGGAATGCTAATAAGAATGCTCACAAGCTGACAGTTATAAATTTCTTAGTATGAGGTCCCAAAAATCCTGAATACAGCCTTTAAACTGAGCTAATTTGAGTGTGTAGACATGAATTGCTGCCTGGGCATATTGTGATTGGGTCAGGGAGTAAGGGTCTACTAGAAATGGTGAGGATGGATAGCACTGATGTTTTTAGGTGGTTTGTATTGTGGACTTCTCCTTACCTAAAAAGCCTGTGCTTCTGAGTATAAGAGTTGGGTAAATTCTGAGCACAGTCTTTTCCATTCCTCTGAGCACAAGAGGGAAGGAAAGAACTGGCATTCAGGATAGTTTTGTTTTGGTTTTGTTGCCTGTTTACTGGCACTATCTGATTTTTTTTGCTTACATATTGTTGATTTAGTCTTATTCAGTGGTCAAAGACTTGACTCATAATTATTAATAATGAAGAAAGCCCTGAAGCTGATACAATGAAAAATGGGTTTCTGTTAGCTGGTAGCTACTTTAGAAACATTCCCAGTAGAGACAGGACAGTAATAAACCCTTCCTCAAAGCTTAGCAAGTGGCAGAATAATGGAATTTCATTTCCATCCAGACCTTTAATTTGTGAACAAGCATGGCCAGTCTGTATAGTGACTTAATTCACTGTGCAAAAAAATCTCAGGCACCTAATCATTTCATCCCAACTCATTGTAATGCAGATAGGATTATTGCATTAGAAATGTGATTTTAAATGGCCCGAGGCAGTAATTTGTCAGCATTTGGGAGGATTAACTCCATTAAAGTTTAGGCAACAACAACCATTCTTTTGTGTTGCATCACAGGTCACAATACCAAACATTTAGCATAACTCATCTGTGAATCTTACAATTGTATGCTTCCTGGCGAGTTGGGAAGCCCAGCTACTTCACTTGCACTGGAATTACAGCTGCTTGCAGAGGTCTAGAGGAGGCAAATGGCTATGCCTTTGCTGATGAATTAATGTAAGCCCTTTTCTAGGAGCAGCTGGAAGTCTTGCTGCTGCAATCCGCAGTGTCAACATGTGAAATAATATAACTATTTCTTTTGAGCTTGCAAATGTCTTCGAGGTAAGGGTGAAGATGCCATGTGGTAAAGACTGCTCTTTAGGAAGCTGTCAAAGCCATTAGCTCTGCAGCTTTCTCTTTGGGATGGAAAAGGCTTGTCATTACTAAGTGCATTGGAAATTAGAAACCAGCCTATGGTTATATTTCATGAATTGAAACTATAGTGTTTCCTATCAGAAAAGAAAACACTTCTAGACCACAGACAGAGCTCTCGAGAGCGAAGAGGGAAGTATTGATGAAGTAAATCTCTAGGGAGGAGACATTATTTTTCTTTTCTTGTACAAAGACTTGTCTGTGCATCTGAAAACATTGTGTTCAGAAATGCTGAGTGTTTAATTGGCCTCTTCATGCTGGGTGATGAAATGTCTTCAAGGTGTTTTATGCATGCCATGAATGCTGCACTGATGTCCAAAATCACCTTGTGTCTTCAGACAGTCTTACATTTCCTTAGAAGTAAATGTGTGCCATCCACAGAAATCTTGTATAATGAGCATAGGTCTTTGGTGTATAGGTTTGGAAGGGGAAAAGGAACAAAGATTGTCCATCTGAGCTCCCCAGACAGTGTTTGAAAAAATGTCACACGTTACCAGTGTGGGCCATGGGCATGGAATGGGAGTCATGCTGGCATCAGCAGATTATTAGAACACTGCAGGGCTGAAAGACACGGTGGTTTTGCCACATCAGCAGCACATAGCCTTTGACATCATGTAATTGGGGTGCTTCCAAGCACTGAACCTGCAGCACCACAATAAACTTGACTGTCATGCTCTACATAATGATGTAGTCAGAACTGCAGCATTTTGTGACATGAGGTTTGCGTGTCAAAAGCACGAGAGATGTTCTAAGTTAAATTGCTAGCTTGCATCTTACTAGTGTCATCTGTGGCTTGAGATGCATTGATGTTGTTAAAATAGAGGAAAACAGGCATACACCTTCCCCTCCTGACACTGGATAAATAATCCCTAGCTCACAGTATCTGCTGTTGAAGCTGCATTTCAAGAAGTATCCCAATTGCAGAAAAGCACATTGTTATCAGGGTGTTGTTACAAATTACAGCTTGCTTAATTCAATGACACAAAGTAGTATCCTAAGAGCAGAAAGTTTACAAGTTTAGAAGAACCCAATGACTTGTGTTGCCCCTTTTTTATTTTCAATTAATTTCTATGCAATCTTCCTACATTGAACCAGGTTTATTTTTGTTCTATTTTCTTTTTCATTACTATGAGCATAGTGAAGCTGCTAAGAATTGTTTGTCTCTGGCTTTGAAACTTGAAATATATAATCAGACTTGGTACAGCTCAGACATTCTGGTACAGGTATAATATCTTGTATCATTTACAACTAGGATATGAATCTGCTAATGCTTCTTTTCCCTCCACTCTCCTGCTCAGAAAATTTTACAGTATAGGTTAGTAATATTTTGATGAGAGAGTGTTTAAAGTTTCTGTAAGTAAAATTAAATCAACACAAGACACTTCACAGGGCGGGGGAGAATTGACTGAACTGTTTTAAGCTTGTCATGAAGGCTGGAACACTCTGCAAGACCCACCAGAATCTGAAAATTCTTTCCCTAGTATAGCATGACTTTTTCTTCAGTCTGGATCTGAACCTTGTCAGTCTAGTGACTTGTGTGAAATTGACCTTAGTGAAGGCATTTGGACTTCAGGAAAATCAGTAGGATTTAATTTAGGCCGCAGCTCTGTGTATGATATGGCTCTAACCAGGGAATACTTGTGTGCCTTCAAAGCAGCAGGCATGCTGCTCTGGCAGAGCAGGTCTAAGACGTCCTGGCCCCTTGTGGGCTTCCCATGTGCCTTCCCTTTGTCCTCTCTGTATGAAGGTCATAAGTTAGCATCACTGCAGGTCTCCTGTGTGAATACACAGCGATTGCTCCCTGCCTTAGCTCTTATAAAAATGACAGATAGTTCAAACACATTCAATAATGCTTCTTTCTAAACTCAGATCCTTTTGATCAGGGAGTGGCTAGATGTGCTATTACAACAGCAGATGCAAGGAGCCAGTGATCTCTGAGAAAGCTACTGATGAGAGCAGCACAGGGCATCCAACTGTAGCCTCCATTGTAACTGGAGTACAGAATACAGGGATTACTTTACAAAAGAGACAGTAAAAGAAAATATGGCACCAGCTATACAAAAGAATCAGTCTTAAGGAATTGGTGTGCTCAATTGCAGCTTGAATGTATTGCTATGGTGTCAGAATTAAATTAATTTTATTTAAAATAATACTGTATAGTAAGGCTGTTAAAAACTTACTGTTTCAGCATTGGTATAGTTCTTAAAAATTATTTTTGTCTTGAACTGTTTGTTTTTATTGTCAGTCATGGTTTAACCTCAGGTAGTCACTTGCTGTCTCCCACAACAGCGGGATCGGGGAGAGAATGGGAAGGGTAAAAATTGGAGAACTTGTGGATTGAGATAAAGAGAGTTTAATAGGGAAAGAAAAAGCCATGTACACAAGCAAAACAGAACAAGGAATTAATTCACCACTTCCTATGGGCAGCCATCTTCAGGGGAGCAGGGCCCCATCACACCTAAGGGTGACTGGGGAAGACAAACACCATCACTCCACTTGTCTTCAGCACAAAATGCTGTCCAAAACACAGCCCTGTATCGGCCTCTGGGAAGAAAACCTCAGCTGAAACCAGCACATTGTCATTAGGATCTTCTGTTCAATCTGTATTATTAAATCACTTAGTATGTGGTTGATCTTGAAGTTTTTAATATAAGATATTTTCTGGGAGAAAGGAGAAAAGACTTAATTCTGAAGAAACTTCAAACTGGTTTCCTCTTATCAGCTTTCATGTGAAACTCTATTTGGTAGTAGTGTTTGTGGGTTTAAAAATAATAAATGGCCAGGGAAATTCTGCTTAGAAGACCTGAGGAAACCAATAGGGTATTGAGCTGGATTTGGTTTGCAATTCACCATAAAAACAAAAGCCTTTCCTTGGAAGGAACTGGACACTTCTAGATAAAGCATTTGTTAGTATAAAATTTTTGTATTGTGTATTTTTAAGTTGTTACACCTTCCTATTAAACAAAGAAGGACTGAGTCTTCTCACTTTGTTGCCCTCTAAATAAGAGAACTTAACTTACAGGCCACATGGTATCTGCTTTGTTAGTGTCTGGTCAATGATCTTATTCAATAGATTCGGTGATTCAGGAAAAAAGTGTCAAATGTCTTTGAAAAATTACTTTATTCTAGCAAAAAGTATTCCAAGCCCAATTGAGTGTGCATCTGGAAAACACTTCAAATTTCTTGCAGGTGGTATGTGTGAAAGGAATGGTGTATGTTGAATGTAGGATATCTGTATCCAGTGCAATATGACTGATGTAAAACATCCATCTAGCTCTAGGAAAGCTAGCTTCCTTTTCTGTAGGAAAATTTTAAATTGGGAATACAGTCTGTGTTTTGGCTTCCAAATTACCTTCAAGTGGAACTTGCTTGATATGCATTTGTTCCTTACAAATGTGTTTTGACCTGTGGATTTCTTATGATCTATTAATAGCAAGCCTCTACTCTATTTCCCTATGCTCCCTAAATCATATATAGTTTGACATGATCATTTACTTGCACCTGAGTATTCACAACAGTTTCTCTATTCCATGGATTTGCACTGGAACAAAATTCTACTCACATGAATGTTTGGGGAAAAGCAAATGAAAGGAGACTTTGATATCTACCACAGTAAATATTTTCTTTTCCTAAAGAAAAAGTGAAATTTCACAGTGGTTTGGGAGTTTCAACTTTGTTCAGAACTGTCTGAGGAGACCTGCCTCAGGATGGAGTTAATTTTCCCCAAGTTGTGCGTGTTTCATTCCCTCTTTCTCTACCACCCTCAAAACTGACTGAAGATGAATGAGGATTCAGGAATACAAACCGTCAGTTTCTGTGGGCCTCTGTGTTTTTCTAGTGGGAATTTCCCATTCCTTTTATCACAGGTGTACTTGAAGATATGAGAGGCCTGCAGTGCTGAAGAAGGTGGTTGCTTGGAGCTCATTATTAAAAGCAGGGCAGAACTGGCCTCAGTATGTTTCTCTCCTGGCTCCTGTAAGTCACGTGGGCAAACTCCCATCTTACCAAAGCCAGACTTTATGATGCTGAAGTTATTCAGGAGAGCAGACTTCTGCCTGCTAACTGATTGTCTGGAAGATTACATGCTACTATTTCAGTTGGAAAGTTTTATTTTTCTGTGCCTCTTGGCTAAATGAACCTCTGACCTGTTAAGTGCCAAATGCTGAAAGAATTACCCGTTTACTCCATCCGTCTGATGGACTCCAGCAGAAAGCCTGGTGGGCAATAAGGCAGCCTTGGCTTTAAGCAAGTGCTGAACAGTGAGAATAGAAGTCATTCCTCTTCATTTCTCTATTAGTTTCACTGCTCATCTAATAGTGATGGGCAAAGAAAAACATTAATATCCTATGCAGCAGCCAAATGCACCAAAGTGGGAGTGTGACTCGTGTGTTTTCCTCTTTCCTAATGGTTTCATTAAAATTTAACAAGTCCTCTAAATCATGTTAGTATTCCCAGGGTTAATATGCTGAGATTGCTGGCAGCATTCCCACAGGAAGAGTTAACAGTGGCTGAGGCTGTGTGGCTGGCATTTGTTGCTCAGAGGGAGGTGTTGAGACTGGAGAAGCCCTGGCACCAGAAAGGCACAGTCAAGTCTTTGGTGACGGGGGCATTTACAATACACAAACATATTCTTTGCTATTTATCTCTCCCTTGCCACTCCCTCCTTGCTTTTCTCTCCTCATTAGCCCTAAAGCTGTCAGTTCATCTCATCTGCTGTTGGATTTCTAATGGAAATTCTTGACAATAAGCCTGCATATGTGTGAACCTAGCAGGAAGGCATACTGTATGTGCTGTATGATTTAAGAGATTGTTAGACCATAGATGGCTTTTACTGGAGGTCGAGGAGGCTAACCAAGTGGGAGATGCAATTAAAATAGTATTTGTTAGAAAGGAAGAGCTAGCTGTCTGGGCAGACTGAACACGGGGAAATGATGGGTAGCTGGAAGGCCATTAATGATGGCTTTGTAAGCAGCTCTGCAGCATGGGTGGTAAGCCTAAATCCAGAGCTAAACTTTTAGTATGCCTAATAAGGCTTCCCTTTTCTTTTAATTTTTTAAATTTTTTTTTAAGGGTCTGCAAGATTTTACAGAGTTGATCTTTGTAAAGTCATGGATTTCAGTGCTCTGGCAAAGAGGCTGTTTGGTGAGGAATAAGAGACAGGGCAGGCAACTCATTGAAGTGCTTTCTCATTTTAAATGAATATTTGGGATCTGCTTCT